>JAGVSQ010001704.1:0-27754 GCA_022683975.1 Rhyacophila evoluta | reverse complement strand
ATTTTATACTTAATTTACGTAATTATAGTATAGGAAGATTTTTATTTCAATGATATCTACCTATACCTTATACCTTAATATTAATTTCTGTGTTAGTGTGACCACTTGTCATGCGTGCAGTTGTCATGGAACCAAATATACCAATCGATTGTTAAGTAGGTGATTGTTTCCGTATCCTGTGGGGTTTTTTTTGTTCATCGTGTGTATTTGTCTGATTATATGACATAATATTATACAACGAGCTTAAGATGGATAATCACGCAGTTTTTATCGTATTATTAAAGTTGTTTCTGATAATAATTAAAATTACCGATATCTGACATAAGCACTTATAGTATTGTGCTACAGATGTAACTGTAAAACAAAACATTCAGACTATCAATAAAGTGAAACTTTTTTTTGATTTTTTCTGTTTTTGTCTTTACTCTTTTTCACGTTAGAATCATCTAAACCTTACTAGTGGTACCTAAAAATGCATTTATGATATTACAAAAGTATGTCCCCTTATTACCCGTATTTATTTATTTATTAAACTCATATTTTTACTTTCAGATTTTTGCAATGTATAATTCAAACTTTTCAAAAAATATATTTACGATATTTGTTTTATATAGGCTTATGCTACGCCAATGTGACTTGCACAATTTTCTCTTGTTGCGAATATTACTATGACGCCGTGGCAATTGCGAATATCTTATATTGTTGTGAATTGTGACTAGGGTTACCCATCATAAATTTATTTAGATTGACTTAATTTAAAATTTCTCTTTTATCCCCAGATGTTTACAAAGAATCATACAAGTCCATCTAACATTTAATATTCGCAAAAAGATGAGTAGATCTACGATTTTATCTGAATCACTCTGATATATTTTTCCTGATTTTTAAATCATTTTTTTATCTCATTACTACTTTATATTCTTTGTGTTCTATCTCACAATTAATTTCGTTTTTAATTTATTGATCCATTGGACTGCAAAGCGAGTTATCTCAGTATTCCGTATATTTTAACTCGTAAATTCCTTTATGATTGCTTTCTGCCATACTATTAAGTTAATATAATATATTTTAATATTTACTTCATTAACATTACAACTGAATGAATATTTGATCAACATTTTTTATCATATAAATACTATCTATATTTTATAACGGATTCCGTAAAATGATCAAATTCTAGATACAACTAGGATAAAATAGTACGCTCGTCGAATCATTTTACGATTTGATGAATTTTAAGAAACGTTTGTTGAATACATCAGTTAACACAAGGTATTACGCTACCTGAATCGGATGTGCGGTGTTGTTGTTTTTTTGTCTAAAATTTAAAGGTGGGCAACCCTAGTTGTGATTGTTCTATGAAATTGTGTCGCCGCCGACTATACAATCAAATCTACGAGACGTGATCTATGCATTTACAACATCATCAATCATTTATATTATGGAGTATTGTGGCCTATAAACCAATTAACTTTTAGTGCACTTTTGCATAGCTATTACTAAACATCAAGATAGATCATTTGATAACAATTGGCATTATTTATTTTTTTCAATTATATACTATTAACTATTTATTGCAACTTGCAACTCGTGATACACTCGTAGTTCGTAATCGGAAGAACATTTAAGCTGTTTATACGCTTATAAGTAAGTCATTGCTTTGCTAGGATTAAAGTTGTATAAATTAAAATTCGTTAAAATTTCAGTAGACTTATTAATGAATATATTTTATAAGTTCTTTTTTTACCACGTTCGCTTCAAAATTGAAGTATATGGATCTATACAGTGTGTAGATATTCTTTCCGAAAATGCAGTATATAGATTGCCACATTGTGACGACATGTCATAATAGTTATTTTTCCATGGGTATTAGTTATCCGACGGTTGCTCAACCCAACGGGTATCCAGCCGTGCATTTCCGTTTTTTTTTTTTTAATTTCGCAAATGTGAAAATCGAACTGGCATTCCCCGGATGCAAGGCACACACGCTGACCTTTCAGCTGCCGAACAGAACATTGTATTACAATGTTGTATATCTACTAAAATATTTGTTGTAGACAGTTGCACTTAAGGTTGGTGACGATACATCAAGCAGTTCCCAGTATTCGTTATTTGTTCACATACATATTCCGTGAAAATAATGTTTTATTTATATATACTTAAACACTATCACTACTTATAAATATTTCAATCTATTAAATAATCTATTGAATAACTTATCTTCCAAGAAAACACCATATCAAAATAATTATGAAAATATTCCAGGGTGTTATTTAGTTAGATTATTCCTAAAGGGTTTTCTTCGAACAACGTTGAAATATTACACAAACAGAATAGTGTTATCGTTTACATTGCTAAGCTTCACGAATTTAGTTATAAACGGTTTATTTTTTAATACAATAGCTCCGGTATCATAGATTTTATCATAACTTAGTGACACTGTGCCGGATAAGCAATGATAGGCGAACACTGTTGGTCTAGTTTCACCTGGTTGAGATATAACACTTTGTTTACATGTTTATTTGTTCGCTGGTTGCCTTAAGCAAGCCGTGCAAATTCAATATGACAAGTTACTCAACATTATGATAATTATTATTACAATATTTAAAACAATATACGTAATAAATGAGGTCTACAATAAAAAGCTTTCCAAAATTACATCACCTCTTTATTTTTGGATGTCCGCACACATCCCACAAAGCCTATAAAATTATAGCGATATAATGATAGAAAAATAGTACGTAGTTTATATTTCTGAAATCGAATTATGTATTTTCTTATAAAAGTATGTATTTTCCACAATACAAATCACGCACTGCAATATAGTGTGATTCTTCTGTCTTCAATTTTAACCGTTCTTAACATGTCACATAAAAATTAATAAACTCACTCAAAAATATTTTTTATGTTTACGTTTTTAGAGATGCAACCATTATTGACATAATCTTAATTTTGAATACCAAGAATACCAACTTACTAATGCGGTTAACAATATTAAATTCTTTAAATAATATAAATAATATACTGGTTGATAGTGTTTGATGGAAATTTATTAAATTCAATGAAATTTTGAATCGATGATATTTCAAATCTGTGAATTTGTACATGGATCGTGAATTGCGTGCTGTTTCTCTTTTCAGCAGAGATTCCGACGAAACTATGCGTAATTAAAATTTTATTGACATTTAAGTGTGGAAAAATACTAGCCTGTGGATCTTCTCAATATGAAACTTATCTCGATAGAAAATCTTCCACAAGAATTCGTTGTTAGCCGGAAGCCTAATCCGTGGGATTTTTATTTGATTTTTAAAATCCTCATAATATTGCGTGGCGATGTGAAAGAATATATTGACATTCACAAGATAATGAATGCGTTTGAATATAAAGAAGCAATAGACTTACATCGTGTAATATGATCAGTCTGATTATAACACGCAGACAAAATTTCAGAGAAGGCGTCGAAAACGTGACTTTAGGCCAACTTCAAAATAGATACACACAACGTTGTGAGACTGTGTGCACGAAGACTAAAACTGGATTTTTATTTTACCTAATTTGATATGTTATTTAAGAAAAAATAATAAAACTTTTTTCCTGGTCGCTAATTTCGCATTCTTTTTTCAATTTTAAAAGCTAAATTTAGATACTAAATCGACATTTCCAGTTTACAATTAATAAAATGTGTATTAAGTTTTATACATTGCAATTATCAAAAAAAAGTTATATCGAAAAATAGTTACATCCTTTTTCCTTTTTATAACCAATAAGACGATTTCGACACAGTTAGAAGTTAGTTTTCTTTCTGTATTCGTAACGAATACTGGACGATGGATGGTTTATCAGTGACTTGTATACGGTAATTCATATGATATCATGCGTAACCGGTGAGATTGCTGATTAATAAATAAATGAATGCATCATAAATTCGCGGAAGCGAGAAATGAAACGTTGCCCGCAGTGAACACGAATAATAACTGATCTTTGAAATGCAATCAACGAGATTACAGTAAACCGTGCATTTCAAATGTAACTTGTGTGAATAATTATTTACACTTCAATCCAAACAATACGAAGATAACATCTTTATATTGTGTCCTTAGTGTATTATTCATATTTTCACACACTTGCTACACGATTTTCGAAACGCAAAAGTTATACTCGTGATCTGGTTTTTGAAAGAGTTGTAACTCGGTCTATTTTGTTTTGTTTATTCATACTTCAGCACGAATGTATCAATAAAAAAATTTATAACAGATCTTCGACGTATAATATTTTCACAACGAAATTTCTCAAGTATTCGCAGTATGTGATTTGAAATCTAGATCGCTAGCTAACGCATTGATGCAAATGTCTGATAACTGTCATATGTTTTTACCTGCCTGCAACTTGTAAATTCACAAAGTAAAAGTTTTCGTAATTAATTTAACTCACAAAAGAACACAATTATTTTTTTCGATTGTGGACTTAAAACAAGACTCTATAGAGCAGAAAATATAAAAAAAATATCGTACTGACGTGATATTTAGATCTTTTTTCTAAAACTCTTCTTAAAACTCTTTCACAATTAAAAATTAGTTTAACTGTTCGATATGTTTGTTTGCCGATTGCCATAAAGTAAAAGCTACTGGTGACTTTATTCATCTTGGCGTTAGTTTTTAATATATATTTGTATATTTCTTATATTTTAATTTTTACCATAAAGTTGTCTTCAAATCTTTCTATTATTTGTGTGTATTACTGTATTAAAAATGCAATTCCTTGAACAACAATAATGGCTGATACTTGATACCTTAACCTCAACATAATTCTTCAAATCTGCTTTATATTACATATGCTATTATAAGTTAGTACAAGTACGAGGTTTCTTCAACATTTTTGATAAATTTCTAATCGTCTGTGATCAATTTGAGTAAGTCATCATGAGTCTTATGTATCCTGGAAAATGGGATCACTTTTACTTATTTACTGCCATTTATATCGACACGAGTTATATTATATACACGTGTGTGTTTAATTTTCTTCGCTTATTGCGTAAGGTATATGCTTAAATCCTTGTCCCTAATAAACAAAACACGCGATTCGATATATTTCAACTGTGTTTTGCTGTCAATGTGACGGTCGCCCAGGAAGACAACCGATTGTCTTAAATCCCACGTATGCAGTATTTTAACCTGGTTTGAATGCAGACAATTAAAATTCTATCGCCAATAGTCTTTTTGATAGATTAATATTTCGCAAGGGCAATTATAAATTAATTCAAACCAAACAATGGACGTTTCCTTGCCCGGCCCCCAGAGCGGAAGCAATCAGGGTTTGCAGCCAAGCATTGTTCTCGGAAAAGAACAATATTGTCAATTTTTCTTTGTTCGTAAATTAGCTGATATATTATGTTACTGCATGTCGAAGTAAAGAGAGAGTTTTCCAAGTGTGAATAATAGCGACGCAGGCTGAGAAAACATACATTTTGTAAATCAATCGATATAAAAAAAAATTTAACTCATCAAGTTTGGCCAAATACACACATACATGTATTCTAGAGAAGACCACTCTCCAGTCACTCGAGGTGAAAATAATCACGTTGGTTTGTCTTCACTAGTCGCGTAGCTACTGAAGAACAGTTGCAGGAGCGCAACGATTTAATTTTCTCCAGAGCACTGAATATGTAGCTACGGCAATGGTCCTGGCTGGAAAAGCTTAATAAGTATAAATGAGACATAGCAGTGAGCTCCACACCCACGGTATACAATAACATGCGTCGGAAGTAGTGACGTCTTTTTTATTTAATACCCAAACCTTATTTTCTCCCTCGTCTGAGAACAATTATATTTTTAGCCTTCGAAGGCTTGCTTCCAGGCTACAGAGTAATAATAAAATAGAATTTATAAATTATCTAAACATTAAGTTTTGCAAAGCCTCGCCATGAGATACGGCTTATATTGATATTTATATTAATTCACAGCAACTTATCTTGTTTGTTTGGTTATAAATAGCCAGAAATGCTATTTAAGTTATTTATACATTGCTTGCTAAACATCTTACTGCTCTTATATATTTTTTAAGAAGTTTACACATCTCTCGACGTACACTGACTTGCACTTATTTGCACAAAATTGTTGGAAAATACCTGCTCAAAACAAATACTACTCATCACTGAAGTACTCATAAGTATTCTTACATAAAACAAAAACTTTATTGCAAAAGTGTTTTTCACTATTCTTAGAAAATAATATGCAATATAAATAGTTTAATTATGTGCTTGAAATCAATGGCAGACTCTATTATGAAATAAGTATAATAATATGTACAATAAATACATATTTCTTTTATCATGCCTGCTCGGAAAGTAGAGTATATGTATCGTCTCAATGCGAAGACATGTCTTGACAAATTATTTTTCACAAGGATTGTTTGTCAGACAATTTCTAAGCCCGGTGGGGCATTCTCCTGAATTTCCAAATTTAAAAATCCAGCAGATGTGGGAATCAAACTCGTACTCCTCGGGTACAATGTGCACATGCTAATCTCTCGGCTACCTAGGAGACACATAATTCTATAATAAACTAGTAAAACCTTATTTACAGCCAACGATAAAATATTCATCCACGGTGACTACCAATATTACTATTACAAGTACTATTCCAACATTAAAATATTACCAAATTACAATAATAATAATAATAAAATAATTTTAACAATTGACATTCTAAAGAAAATATACAAGTGAAATAAATTAAATTTTAATCGGATTATAAATATCCAAACTACACTTCAGCCTCATGTATTAGTTTATATTTTTTTTATTCACATAAAGAAAAAAAACGCGACATAATATTGTTTTCTTATTTTTTCAGTGCATAAGTTCTAAGAAGCAATTCAGTATTTACTCTCCAACGTATGTTCCTCATTTTTACTTACAAGCACTATTCATGTTTACAACTTCACGGTGTCTAGTTCTCGTGTGACTTGAACTGTGAAGTCTTGGGTTCTATTATATCTTCTATTATTGTGTCGGTTCTTTTTTGTTCTACGCAAAACGGCGCCATTTATATGGCGTCCATATGGCGCTAAAAATACGCATCCTGTTTGTTGCATTTTTCTTTATCACATCATTGTCATGCTATTTTCTCTCCCAGCTAGATTTTTTATCTTTATAATATATTCCTTCAGTGTTGATGCGCCTATTCTTTTATAAGTCAGATGACTTATTTTATTGAATGGAATAGTTATTATGAATGATAAATTATTAAACATTTGAGAAATAATATTATCACTAATAGTGTCGAATAGCGAAAATATCGCGATTTTTTTTTAAATCTCTATGACTTTTTAAATAATTGCTCTAGATCTAAGATGTTTTTACATTGTTCGCAAAACAATCCAATATACATAAATGTAACCAGTAGACAAACGTTTTCAACCATCCATTCCAGTCGAAAATTTTAACTTGTTACACATTCAAAGTTCAAATTTATTACTTTATGAAAATGTGGTTATGCTAGTCATACCTACCATAAATGTATTATGTATCACAGCCGCATCAAAATAATTGTTATTATTGTTAGTATTTCATGTGAAGTTTGTTTTCATCCCGTGAGCGCATATGCAGCAGAGAGAACAACTATTATGAAGTATTATGAAGGAGGATATCATAGAAAAATATGAGAGAACTTCTGCCAGACGAATGAACCACATAAACTGTTTACTGGAAGACATTTAACGGGATTTTGGCCAGTTATTTTTAGTATTTTTAGGAGACGGAGCTGATCTAAGCACAGAATGCAAAATCGGGAGATCCTTGTTAAAAATTACTCACCCGTACCACATGTGCGATGTGTTAATTGAATAACGAATTTCATAGTTAACGGTAAAACATTTTATCAATGAATATCAACTATTTTACAACTCGGCGGTTTCCTTATCAGTAAAATACTATCGCATTATCAGTATGCGCTCCATTTTTATCGCTGTATTTATTATTGAAAGGTTCAATATTGAATAGATTATATCAACGCTTGTTTTTCTCATTGTTTCCGTCCTAAATAGACTTCATTTGTAGTGTTTTGTTTTGACACGATAGGGTATTTACATAATGTATTATGGGCTCTGCGTTTTTCCGGTACGATGCGCTTGAAAAAAACTCTACTTCCATGAGAGTCACATAACAACATTTCTACTGGAAGACAGTGGTTTTTATGTCATTGTTTACATTTTCAAAAACATTACTCACGTATTTCATAGTGGAACTCAACACCCATATACAACAACACAATACTAAAACTACCGGCTATAAGTTGTGCTTTTAAAAATGATGGTGTGTGTGGTCTGAAGTCATTTTATAAACATCATAGCGATATTTAGTCGTGTTACAATAAACGTTTACATACTCAACTCCGCCAAGAGTGTTTTGTGTTGTATTCTTGACGTAAATATAGCAGAAAAGTACCTAGTTTGATATAATAACAAAAAAGTACAATACGGCAGCACGTTGCTATTACGCCGTTACTTCCATTGGTTGAGATTTGAGTAGACGTATGCGGGCAAGACAATTTGTACAGTCGATATTACGGTTAGTGGGGAATAGTGAATAAATTATACTACAAATATAGGCTACAACAGTTAGCTTATTTATTAATTATTGTTAGTGTCGCATGAAAAATCAAAACATAAATATTATTAATAATTTCTTATCGATATTGTGATGTCTTCGTGAATGTTTTGACTACATATTAACCTAACACTCACATAGATCGCTCATATTGCCATAATGAATTATTACAAAATCCTTCAATAGAAATCGAAATATAATTTATTTACGACATATAAATGTTTAGCAATAAGAAAGTGATTATTATGTATGGTACTCTCCATTTATATTATCTTACTAATCAATACCTCCTTATCTTGGGCTTAAGAATTTTTTTAATTGTTCACCTACATTGGACAAAATATCCGTAATCATTACACGTAAAATGTCATACAAATTTTATGTTATGTTCCACCCGTCAGTCTTTGGTACCTGTTCATTTCTCGTACATTTCTATCCCGTAATTTATCCTCAGAACCTTCACGGCTAATTTCGTACAGCCATCGTCGAATGATGAATAGTTAAATACGAAAAGAAGTGAAATAAATAACATTTTAGAGTGTTATAACATCTTGTATACGTTCTGCTAGTTTGACCACTATTTTAGAAAATTTATCACAACATTTTTTTATATTAGAGGACAATCGTAGTAAAAGAAATCAACAACAAAATAAGGGCAGTTAAATAAAGACAGGATATTGCGGGTTCGACCTTCACAACTTCAGGAATTTAAAAAACTAAAGATGCAGGACTAGGTACCCAATCTGTTGATCAATTAGCTGATAATCAATTCTTGTGTGAAAAAAAATATAAAACCAAAAGAGTACTCAATTTTTGGAGTGATCATGTTCACACTGTTGTGATCTATATATTCCTCTTTCGGGGAGAACATGGTAGAAAAAAATGAAGTTGCTCTAATAGTCATTTTCTTCGGTTGTTTCTTATATATTTCTGGCTCATAGTCCGTTCTCAAATTCTCCATAAACTATATCAAACATACTGAAGAAAAGTGAAATGAATATTCTGGTTGACATAAATTATAGCATCTTGTCTACGTCCTACGGTATTGGCCTCTATTTTCAAAAAGACATCCTAACAATAATAAAACAATCGAAAGTGGTCCTGTATCTGTATTATTATTTAATTTTTACATAATTACTTATGAAAACGCATTGAAAATAATAATATTGTGTCGGTAGTCTTTTGTGCATGTTCATTGTCATTTCGCAAGCATAATGGGGTCAACATATCAGTCGGTCAGTAGGTTCCGATAATGACATGTTGCATAAGAATTATTATTTACTATTGAAACTGGCACAACCCGTTACCATATTATTGTTTTGGAGAACGCAATAGAGTGTTTTTTTATCAGATCTTTACTAAGTTAGGCAGGCGTTGTGTGTACAGATCAAATCATACTAACGTAATTTTATGTGTGTACCTGTCTCCAAAATGTTTGATAACACGATTGACATATAATTTCTCACATCAGCCACTTGTTAAATATATACATACATATATATTTTTTAAATCCTAAAATAATTAATTTAATTCATCTTCAGTGGTATTACAATCCAAATTCAAGCTTCCTCTGATTTCAATATTTGTATTCTGTCAATCACTCCTTTTCATACGACGTATACCCCTGCGACTTTATAAGTCTAAGACACGTTTTCTGATATATCGAATCTTTTTCATATCGTCGCCAATATTGCAGGAACACGTATCTTGAGTTTTTGGCTTAAGCCACTTTGTAAAGTATAGTTTTATTTTCACCATCACATTTTTGAATTAACTCATAATTTGTACACGTCTCATAAATATATATAATATAATAATGCAAAAATGTTATAGTAATAGAAGATATTACTACAAATAAAACTATACTTTACAAAGTGATTTAAACTAAAAATTGAGATACGTGTTCCTGCAATACTGACGATGATATATTGATTTTTCACAAGTTATTTATATATTAATTTAACATTTATATTTGGAGTATTATGTTTGTTATGTTATATAATTTAAATTTTAAATTTATGTTATAATGTATGACTACTCATCTTAAAAGATTTTTGCGTTTATTAGCAGTCTGCAAATTGTTCAATCCATTGGATATCCGGTTCTACGTCACTATTTTTTTTAATTCGTAGCAGCTACGATATTCGAACCCCGCGCTTACATCTCGGCCGCTATATAACAATTATGAAATTTATTATTGTAAACCAACATGCCAGGTATATTTACAGCTCTATAGCCTCGTCGCAGTCATTATGATAAATCAGTTGACCCATAACTAATCAAATCATAATAAAGTCATATACAAATATTTACTCGTCCAATCGGTTTGTGTCCTAGAATATGGATTTTACTATCTAATAGGGAGTTGCTACAAAATATCACTCAAATAATTAATATATTTCTAACAAGAAGAATAAATAGGTATTTAAGTTTAACCTCGCGCAACAATTGCACGCAGTGTGTATTAGAGTGATTTAAATAATTGTTACTTCTAGTCTACGTGTTATAAAATATTCCAAGTGAGAATCGTATGGGAGCCACATTGTGATTATAGTATGCCGTGATTCATTGAATTTGATGCTAAATATCTTGATTATAATGTTTTTTTTACCTAATTATACATTACCAAAATATATCATAGATAAAAAGTTCTCCCTATTTTTTATTTCCGATAAACCCTTCACGTTATTGTGCTCAATGTTAAATGATTTGGGAAACACTGTATTATGCCGATGATATTTTTTGTGTAGTTAAATGTTTCCAAAGATTGGATTATTCCGGTTCATTTCACACATTCCGTTTGTTTGTTTTCATGTTATTGGGATTAATGTCGAATTATTCACGTTTGATTTCTCGAAAATAAATATTGTTTGCTAACGGGCAATCTGATTACGAGTTTAAATCAAGTATACAACAAAAACGTTGACAACGTGTTTGATGTATATTGTAATATCTTAAACCTCTCCTCAAGTTTTAATCCTTTGATACTTTTTTATGTAGCCATATCCTCTTCGAATGTGGAGCATATAGGTTTACAAGGTATGAAGATATCCACTCTAGAAGTAGAGAATATGGATCTCCACAATGTGAAGACATGTTTTTTTTTTCATGAGAATGAATTCATCTCAATTGCTCGACCTTCCGGGCATCCAGTCATGTATGCATATTTGATATTTGTTTTTAATTAGTAAAAGCTGTGGAATCCTCAACTTTATTGAGTGGTCGTCATCTTCACGCTTTGGATATCAAAACGCTCCACGTGCACAGCGGACATTGTAAAAAAATCATTATGAAGGCATAAATTAAAAAATTGAACACTGCATTAAATGGCAAAGATAAATATAATTATTATATCCCTGTATTGTTTATTATCCCCAAAACGTAGCATGTATGATTCATTCATTCTCGAATATGATGTATCTACGTAAATTTTAATGATCGATACTGGTAACTATAAATTTATCTGTTTTTCTAAGCAGTCTACATAATATTATTAATAGCTAATTCTACATATCTAAAAATAACAAACCAGTTTTCCAGTTTTTTACTGATATAATTTCTTAGAAATGACGAAGGTTAAACTAAGCTATAAAACCGATTCAACGAAATTTCATTTGCTCGGTAAATACAGAATATGCTGTCATCTTTCAGATATGTACTCACTTTTTAACGAGTTGTTTGTTTGCCTGTTTTTGGTTCGCGATTTTCCACAGATACATTATCCGCTCTAACTTTGTCACATCCATATTATTTGTATTTATTTATAAAGAGATTTTTTCATAATTGATGAAATTAATTCAAAAACTTACTGGGACTTAGAATATAGCAACTATTTCATGTCGAAATGATGTAGCAATGGCATTTTTTTACTATTTTTTTTTGTCACTATCACGTCATATTTTTAATTCTTTTTTCATTGTGAAATAAACATATTTAACAATATGTGTTTTTTCTTTAATTTCTATCAACACTACTACTTGTCTAGTTACATCAATTTGGCATTAAGGATTTAATTAAGGATCACTAATCCGAGATGGCATAACCTAGTGAAGAAAATATGACTCTATCTACTGATTGTTCGAAAATGTCACCACAGGTTAGTTGGTCAAGGTTGAAAGACTACGTTGGTTAGATCACGTGCACCGTATATATATCTGAATAAGAACCAGCGGGGGAAGTAAGCATTCAAATAGGACGTGGTAGAAGAGGTGAGGAAAAAATCTTTGGTTTGATAAACTTATCGGTGACAGTTGCGCGCTCAGCTCGTGTCCTCGGCGTGAGAAATTGAAAGAAAACCACACTTGATAGTGATATATAGAAGGAACTGTTGATAGATGCTAGCATCCACCATGATTTGCCACGCACGTAATGATAATAATATCACAAACCATGGTTTCCAAATCTCAAGAAATATGTAATTAAAACGTATGTTCGTTGTTGTCTTCCCTTTCTTTACTTACGTTGTGAATACCAAACAGTTGGAAATCATGTAAATTTAATCGATGGTAATGGTGCATTTGCCGATAATCCAAGACTGTGGCAGACTACACATTGTTGTGTTTACGTCAACAATTGTGGAACTATCACTCTGATCGAAGACAATGCAAACCGTATATTCATTTTAATTGAAACATATGCCTAAATATCGAGAATAACGTATTGATTGATGTTTATGTCAAATTAAATACTTCATCTGTGCAGATATATTGTAATATGTCATACGTAACTCACAAAGTAGCAGTTGAATTGAAGACAGTTTCCGTCGGTGTACTAGATCAATAGCTGTGTCGCAACTGTCTTCAGTGAATGATAACTAATCTGCTTAAGAGGCGATACAATTTCTGTACGTCTCCTCGTCCTGGGCTAGGCATGTCAAAACACCAACCCATATATATGACAGCATATCACGTATAGAGAGAGCCTGTGTATACGAGATAACTTCTTCCAAACTACGCCTGCCATCACGTACCTTTCGAATCTTGTCTCATTGCAGACACTATAACTAAAGATGCAGCCTTTCTGCATTGTATAATAGCTATACATTTTCTTGGCTCTTTGACTGTGAAACCGCAACTTATCCTCATATTCTGGGCCAACCGTATCAGATCACTAACGTATTTGATACTATGCCTCGTAGAAATGCAATTTATTCACAAGGATAACTACCAACCTGCTGTGGTAAAAATTTCGAAATTAGTCTGTAGGAATGTCTAACTGCAGAAATTATAAACAAAATTTACGGCTTATTTATATATAATTTCTCTAGACTTTTTGACTCGCCTCTCACCATCTCTTACCCATCAGCCTAAAAATCCCGACAATTCAAAGATCTCGAAACAAAATATATTTTTGGCATACTCTAAAACTTGAAAAACGCACAAAAGTACTTATTATTTTTGTATAACCATATTATAATCTTCGTTGCACGTCTTTTTCACTTTGACCGTTTGTCGAATTTCATACATAATAAAATAATAGACCATAAGGCCGCGGGGAGGATAGCTGATCGTTCGCGTCAAAGCGACCGTGACGGAGATGCAAAATAGCTACAAATAGGTGAGTGAGCAAGTGAGCAATTTCGGTAGCGCGTCAGTCACAACACTCGCTCACTTGCTCACTCACATATTTATATCTATTTTGCATCTCTGTTTTCGTGGTTCTGTCGTCGCGACATCTATCGTGCTCGCGGCCTTATACTTAAGCAACCGCGCAAAATTACTTATTTTATTTGTAGAACCATGTTGTAATCTTCATTGTAACTTTGGCCGTTTGTCGAATTTCATACAAAAATCTTAGATACAATAAAATAATAGACTATAATACGTATTTTTATAGTTCAACCAAATTCTGCGGTCTTGATTGTGAGTGTGAGTAAAGCAAGACAGTCGTAAATTGAGGACTAACTGTAAAATTAATCTTACAAATAAATAAAAATGATCATCACTTTTTTACTCATAATAACCGACTGATTTTAATGCCTAGTCATTTAATCGGCTTTAAATATTAATTTATCATCTTCAACTGCATTTTGCAATCATTCAGTCTCCGTATATAACTACGTTTTTTTACTATAGTAGATACACTTAATAATAGCTGTGTATGCAACAGTATTATCGCATGTAAATATTGATGTGTGTTTTTTACTGCCACATTAAGTGCATTTAAGAACCGCTTCAAACTGCTTTCTGTTTATGTAGCCTTCCTTTCATTGGAAATTGCATGCGAGAAGCATCATTCTATTAACTGCTTCGAGCTTCAAAACAACTGACTAACTGGAATCATAAATGGATGATGACTTCACGTATTATTTTCCGCTCACGCGATTAATCATTGAATCGACGAATGTCGATAAAAAATCAATATTATTGCAATATAACATACTAATTGTTTTTATTGATTTGCTTTAGTAGTTAATCTTATAAGTTTGAAGATCTGACTCAGGGTACCGGCGGCACGATCAGTTGCCCGGGCGCTATGTGCTTAGGGACGCCATCAAGAATTTTCCAAAAAGAAAATTAAATATAGAAATTAAAATATTTTTTCAATCTGACGTTTTTAAGATGGAAAATGCAGGTTCTTATTCGAGTATATAAAGTAATCAATCATAGATGCTCGGTAATCAAATGTGTAGTGTACATTCACGCGGGGCTTATTATTGTAATTGGCATTGTTGTACGATACGCTTTCAGATAGTAAACTGATTTCTATATTTTATTTTATTTTTGTTACACTTAAAAGGGACACCGGCATTTGACCAGGGCGCCAACAATCATAGGGCTGGACATGTAAGTTTGTAAATCTCTATCAAACGTATACGCGGTTTCGTATTCAGTCCATACACTGATATTCTATTCGTTTATCGTAACACGTATTTAAATTCAGGAAGTAGATTCAAAAGTCTAGTAAAAAACTCATTTCAAACTGATTATTATCATATCGACTGTAGAAAGGAAAAAAGACGTAACCCTCAGTTTTTTTCGGTAATCACAATGTACATAACTTAATACACGTATCTACTATTGAAAGGATGTAAAATTCAAATGACGAGTCAGTATCTAAAATCAGCTTTAAAGTTTAAACACTAAAAAGGACTGCTGCCACATTCATTTTATTGGTTTTTCTCAAATAACATAAAACAACAGCTTAGTCTTAAGACTGTGTCAATTGAATATTTTGACATTGCTCCAAAATCATTAAATATAGTTCTCTGTGCATCCTCTCAAATTAATTAAGTGCGGGTTACGTCATTTTTCATTTCTTCGGTTAATATACATCTTCGTTCAGATATCATCACATTGTTACTGGCGTAATTTAGTTTGTTCCGACTAATTTTTCTCTTTATTGTAAACCAAAACACATCAAAATCACGTTACAACACTTACCCAACTAAATGTCCATATTCATTAAGTTATGTGTATTTAAACTCAAGATAACATCTTGACAGATCGCTGCTAAACAACAAACTATGGGTCATTATTGTAATTTAACAATTGGAATACTACCATAGTGACAAACAATTGCAACAAAAACATTAAAATGGTTTAATTGTGGACACTTGTAATATAACAAATACGATTCGAAGTCGACACTGGTATACTAAATAAAAACAAAATCATACTTTGGACTTTCTCTATTAATATTATAGAAGACCCGTTTTCATAATTTTAAATCACTTTATATTAATAAATAACTGACTAAAAATTTTTGTAGAAAACGGTCCCGGAGTTAATACATTATTTTTCATCGTAATTATGTATCTTATTTTAAATTCGATCAAATATAAAATTAAACAAACAAATAACTTACTTGCAAAAAAATGAAAATATTGAAAACCCATTCAAAAATAATTGCAGAAACGCCAAACTGACGGTTTCCATCACAGAAAGGCACCGACTATAAATAAACCTATATGAAAATTTCATTCCGGCATTTTCCTAGATTCGTTTACTTTGTCAGATTTTCTTGATCGATGGTCAATGGATATCAATACAATAGTTAAATGTATTTTGTCCACACAATAAATTTTTTCACTAACTTAAATTCCGGTTAAAATACCTTTTTAAATATTTTAAATTACAATGCTATCATACAGAAGATATTATTAGTATTAGTCACTAAGAAGCTTTCATCGCAAGTAGTAACCTAGAGGTTAGCGTGCGTTCTTCGAAGCTGAATAGCGAGTTTGATTCTCGCATTAGCTGGATGTTTATAGTTCTATCTATAGAGGACAGAACTCTCAATGGGTTGAGCGCCTAATAACGAATTCTCGTGAAAAACTCTCAAAATATGTGCTTAAATTCTGAAGGTCCATGTACTCCACTTTCGGAGCGGATATGGTAACAGTGGCGTAGCTATCGAGGAGCATTTGGAGCAGGCTGGTCCAGACTCACGAATCAAGGAACACCCAAATAAAGTTAGAGCGAAAGCTAAAAACTAAAAAAATTAAAGTAAAAAAACGAGAAACTTTAAAAGGTGCAACGATTTTAATGCTCCAGGTTGCTGAATTTGTAGTTACGCCACTTCATGGTAAAAAAAAATATGTTATATTGCTGCTATAGCGAAATAAAAGTTGTTGCGAATATTATTCACTATTCGTCTGTCACAATTGTAAGAACGTAACGAAATAGATGTAACATTCGAAATTGAAAGCATATTACTCGGGAACTGGCTGACTTTCGCTCTCCATTGCGATACCTTCACGTAAATAAATTCCGCGGCCATTTTGCAACCGAGAGAGAAGAGTGCCGCTCGGAGCCATCTTCTTTCCGCAATAACGGTAGAAGAAACATCATAAGCCCGGCTTTGGCCTCTATCACGGTACTTCTGAAACTGTTTTTTAAAATGTTTTTGTCCTCATTTCGCATTACCGTTGTTTATTATGCCACTCGGCATTCCTAAAATAGTCAACCTACTTTTTCGTACCTCGGTATTATTGTAATAACACATAACAACATGCCTTACACACCCAGCAAATCAAACAGGTACACGTTCATTCAAACGTGTGTTAAAAGTAACACCGATATGATTTATCATTTGCTGTACAGATGCATAAAGTTTTAAAATATGTACTTTAAGATTAAAAGTGCATCCTGTCTACAAATAGAAGCTTTTAAAAAACATGCAGCTTTTATAATTTCTACATAAGTATAATTCGATGTTTATGAACGACGCAATAAGTATAAGTAGCTCTCGAGCATTAATATTATCACAGTTACAATGATTTGCCTGCGCATATTTGTATACAGAAAACAACTTACATGTATTATCTAATTTATCAGAAACTTTCGTTACTTTTGACTTTATGCAAATACATATTCTAAAACTCGAACACATTATTTCGGACGGCTGAAACATGAAAATTGAACGACTGGAGTTGTATTGAGCACATTGGTTATTCAGACTTTGGTGCCATCTAAACTAGTTTTTCTGCATTTTCCAAGCTTACTTTATTCTGCAAGAAATCTTTTCTGCAACAGCCAATACATTGCTAATATTACGTCTTCTTTTTATATTTGTGCATTAAATAATATGTTGTGCACTAGGAAGTTGAGATTTTTTTAAATTTAGCCATCCATAGCCATGCATTAGGTCTCACATTTATTGTAAATAAATCATCGTACAACCTACTGAGTAGGTAAAATCAAAAAACGTCCATTTTAACCATCAATTCAGTCGAGCCTTGTTTAGCAGGAAGCACAGTACAGTTTACAAGTCCTTCATCTATCAAAGGAATGATAATAGCTAACATAGGAAAGTGTGTTTATTTAAATGGGTAAATCACGATTTCTGCAACGAAACCTTACACCTTCAAGTGAAGATATTTCTAGAGATTTTTCCCGGAAGAAACTATCAGCCATTAGCTGAAACATCTGTTTCAACACTTAAAGTCTATTTCCAAGATCTGAATGCTATAATACGTAGATTTGAAACCATTTCAAGAAACTTGAATTAGCGAATCAATATTAGGAATGTGCCATCATAGGAACGTTATAAGATGTGATGTTTTTTATAATTGTTTATGTAACCTAATCTACCATATATTTGTATACGCCAGTTTCATCCAGTCAGTAAAGTGACTTGAAAATGTATTTTCAATTCCAAAACAAAATAAGCTCGTACTCGACCATTTTCTGAGAAGATTTTTCTGGTTCATCATTGTGAAATTCGATGATAATTCATACATACACAATATAACTGTGTCAAGTGAGTCAACAGCGTTGGCCAACGGCCGGCCCACGTTTGGGGAATGCCCTGCGACCTGCATTCGCGCGGAATGTGTGTCAGACAACTGCGCACTTCTTTTCGGCCCGATGCTATTGCGCCTCGGCTGTAATAATGATGATACTATTACACACAGAGCGATCGTTGCACATTGAACCGGAGGATGAGCTGCAGCATTTATGTTTAATTTGTTTTTACTTGCAGGGATGCACTGTGGTATTGGGCCAACACATATTATATTACACTAAAATTAATCCACAAAAATTGTATCAAGTATAATATTTGTATTTAATTTGAAAAAAAATTATAAACTAATGAAAAAAATACTTACATACCTCAAAATAACACACATAACTAACTTTTTATTTTTAAATTCTATAGAATTGAAAAATTTAAGTATTTCACCTTAAATGTAATGATATTTTAATATTGATTAAAATATCATATGTATTAATGGAATTTTATATGAAAATAGTGAAAAAAGAGAGTTTTTCCATATCATGTAAAATGTGTGTTATGTTACGTGATATTATACGTGTATACGAGAAATCGTTTTATCATGAACAACACTTTATTATTGTTTTTAAGACCATACGGCATACGTTTAATTCTCGTCGACAAATAGTAGATGTAGGCACTATACACTCACTCGTTCAATAAAATGGTGTTTTGCCTAAAATATTTTTTCTTTCAATGTCTATAATAATTTCTACAGAAGTATCATCATCCAATGTAACCATTCGACTAGTATGGTATGAACATTGTCTAATTGGTCCTTAAAACAGTTGTCCTAATCAGGTTGGTTCATCTGAAGTTGTTCTTTAAATGCCAAGAGGGCTGTTTATTTGAAAATCGCCAGAGAGATCCATACTCCTATTATATTACATTTAAATGATTTGAAATACAACGATATGAATTTGTGATCGAAATTTTTATCACCTGTACTTACACTACCAGATTTAATTTTAGAACCCTCTTATTTTCACATGCTGCGTGTGTAAAGATCGGTTTTACCGACACGTGTCATAATTATCGATACAATATTGTCGCTAACGTAAAATGTCTATAATCACTCACATACACGTGTATAAATAATAAAACACGTTTAATTTTCGACCCATAATATTTCATTTTAGTATACTTAAACGGAAAAAAATATATCATCCTGAAAATGTAAGCCTGGAAAGCCATATTAACGTCCGTCTAATTTATATGATTTTCCATCACATTGTTAAATAAAGTAATATAATTAATGATTACATTGAATACTTTGTGAGAAATCTAGTATCATTAAGAAAAATATACTCACTAATTAAAAGAACATATTTTCACGAATTATTTCGCAAAACGTAAAATATCATCGAGATAAAAGATTTATTTATAAGCAGTTGCCTCTTTTTAAAAAAGAGGTCTCCTTAATTGCCGTGCGCGCTTCTAAGTTGAATAGCGGGTTCTATATCCACAACTGAAGGATTTGTATGAATTCAATGATGTAGGACTGGGTACCAAATTGATTGAGTAGAAAATCGATTGGACTGAAAAAATCTTTCAAGACATCTTTTCATTTATTGTGGAGATCCATACTCTTCTTTCGAACCCGATATGATAAAAAAACTTTGTTAAAAGGTGAAAATCGAATAAGTTTTAGTAAAAAAAGCGTCCACAACGTCTAATCATTTATCCATATTTGATTATTTAGTGGGGCATTTAGGTATTACATGACGCTAGTAAAACTGTGTATATCTTCGAGGTACATGTTGAGGGAAAATAGTTTTTCCTGGGATATTTATAACTTCGTGAGTGGTACGGAATGTGACACTTTGGAAATTATGACAGCCTGCATGTTTCACTCTGTCATCTTATTTCGGACAATGTCATATCAATGTAACCCTAATATTCGTCGCAAAAATCTGTACTCGGCAATAAGACAGCGTAATAAAAATATAACGAATAACAAAAATAAAACAGACGTGTGGTGCCAATGATCTATCTTAGCAATAGTCTTTCTCGCGGTAAATTATATTTTGCGTATTTTTCCATGTATCTCTGTTGTGCGATGCTTGAATTTTTTCCTTATTATTCTTTGACTGAAAACAGTTCATTGCACACAATATATGAAAAATGCACTGACATGACTTGCATTAAACGCAGTATTCTCTCGCGTACTGTTTTCAGTGTAGCTGTAGACACAAACAAGCTATTTTTTTTTTAAATACGTTCCTTGCCCTCTGTTTATCGCATACGTGTTTCATGGTATTATTTTAACCTGTTTCACCTGTAAAACACGTCAACAATAAAGCGTTGTGTTTTGTTTATGTTTTTCAAAAATATATGATAAGCTTTTGAGATTATGCAAGCTCGCTGTCAAACGATCACAATTTGTCAAGTTTAATGAACTTAAAAACCTGTTTGATGCAAGTTTACTTTATCTGAAACAATATGCATACGATATCGCTATTACAAAACCATCAAAGCATATTATGCTCGTGGTGCATATTCTTTATAAAAATTTGAAATTTTTTAATTCATAACTTTTTATTTGTTTGCAGTGATTATTATAATTTAGATTTTTGCGTGCTTTGTTTTAACGAGACTTCACTCTACTGCATCAATCATGTTAAATAAATATTTTTCAACAAAGAATTTAGATGTGCTTGAAAACTACCTAAGTAAATATCCAATACAATCACCACTTATTATTTTACAATAACATCGTTAATAATAATTTAATCTAATTATACAACTGCTTTATATTCACAAGTTACCTAAAAATATGCATTTTTCACTATTTTCAATGTTCAGTCCGAAAGTGTAGCATATGAATTTCACAGTGTGAAAATATCCACGCCAAATTTAGGATTAAATTTATATCCACAATCTAAAGACAGATTTGAGAATTGGTTGTCAGCGAATTGCATTCATGCATTTTTTATTAATGTATTTAATATTTTCAGCTATTTTGGGATTTGAGCCCGCAGCCTCCGGCGCCGAAGACTTACCTCTCGGCCCCTGGAGGGATATTATATTATATATGATTAAAATAGTGTTATGCAAACTCTAATTATTCTATAATATGTATCCGGAATATTTATGCAAGCCTAGTCTTTGTCCAAATCAGGCTTAGTTTAAAGTATAGCAGGAATTTTGTGTTGGAAAATTTAAAATTAACAATTAATAATATAAGGCTTTTTTCAATAGATTTTTTTTTATGAAACTATAAAATTGAATTTGATCGTATAATTAAATATTGAGTTATTAAAATAGCCAATAATTTAAAACACTCCCCTGAAAAATTCTCTTAGTTGGGTCACATACTTATTTCGTGTCGATACGGATATAATATTAAAAGTATCGTTGAAATATTATTTCAGTTTGAAAAACAGACATTTTCTATTTCTTTGAAATGTAAGATTCAAACGGTTGATTTAATGCCACATTATTAAAGTCACTTAGCTGGTGATATAATTTTCTTGTGTGCATTAACAATATTTGTTTTTAATAATGCTTCGTGTAATTTTTGACTGGCTTCATGTGACAGGAAGTAATTCATTATGAAATGTACAATATGTACACGCCACTTAAAGTACACCGCACACTGTCTAAGTTCAAATATCAAACCAGCGAACCCCATACATAATTACGTGTACAGTGGAACCTCGATATAACAGACTAATTCGGGTGAGGGGTTCTTTGTCAAAACTGAACGTCCATTATGTAAAAGTAGATTTTCTGACTGTATTTTTTTATTAAGAAAACAAACGACACAGTATCGATGAAGTTTTCAAAAAAATAATCAAAATTTGTTTGCATTGAAGTTCTTTTATAATCGACTGTCTTAAATTACGAAAATGTTAGTTATATTTGGTAAAATGTAATTATGACTTCGACGACTATTCAATATGTTGACATGCAATCTCATCACGATTGTAATTGGAATTGTTTCTTCTTCTTCTCCACTATCATCACTTAAATCCTAATTTTCCATTACTGTAATTCACCTGCTTTGGTTTGAAACATTTTATTCGGCTACTTCTCCAGCATTCATCTGTAGTGTTATATACCAATCAGTCTTCTAACCCTTCTAACCCTTTTAAATGTATGCCTGCATCTTTGTCATTAAAAAAATTGTTCCAACCACTTTCCAATATTTTCTGGTTCATTTATGTTGAAATTTTGTCCGTTGTATAAAAAATCCGTTATACCTAGCTTCTACTGTATTTATAAACGATTTTATATCACCTCGCGTGTACACATGTATACTGTCACATATGTGTATCTTTATAATATGGAGATTTATTTATTGAAAACAAATATAGTATTACTCGAACCGGCAACCTTAGTTTTTGGAATTTCACTAGATACACAATTGCACATTTATTCCCTCGGCCACGTTAGGAAAATAAAATCATTTCAATATTTATTTTTTTACATAAATACACATACTTCAAATAATTCAAATACCCAAATTATTTTTTTTATCTATTGTTTATTTTAAAAAAAATGTAGCCGTTTTTCAATGACCAAATGTTACTACGCAGTACGTGCACATTGTAATTACTAGTGCAGAATATTGCAAAATTATTCCTATGGTACAAATCAACCCCTATATTGGCTTCTTGGAAACATTTTTTTTGCATTTAGGGTTCGTTCCGTGAGTCACGAAAGAATAATCACGTGTGAACATTTGGACTGTGAATTTTAGTTTAACTATCTATAAAAACGACATAATATTTCTAATTTACTCCGTTACTGCGAAGTATAGAATCAAATTCTGACATACACCATTTTTTAATTTTTATTTACGACAAATCCACACTAAAAAAAATGTAAGTTCGATAAATTATGTCAATATACATCGATTTAACCTGATTAGGTTAGGTGCGTAGTACATTCAACTCCACCTGTTCATAATATTTAGTTGCGAAAATTTTGGGCGTGGGTTTGATAAGGTTAATCC
Source organism: Rhyacophila evoluta (assembly GCA_022683975.1). NCBI lineage: Eukaryota > Metazoa > Arthropoda > Insecta > Trichoptera > Rhyacophilidae > Rhyacophila > Rhyacophila evoluta. The sequence continues at coordinate 3,971 of JAGVSQ010001704.1, read as the reverse complement.
GTAGATTTTTTTTTTGCCGTACACATTCATTAAAATATTTATTCCATTTACAAAGTTTAACTGCTGGTAAAAACGGAGATTTTGCATTCAAGCTCTGTCAGCTTGGTCTTATAGAATCTCCTACTTGCTAATTTGGCGAAATGCAGGATGCCGATAACATCCTGTGGGAGTGTCGTCATGTGTCACTTGAAAGGAAAGAGCTTCTCAAATCGGTTCGATCATTTGTCGGACCTGTCAGCCATTGCGATTTAGAGTCTACGAAGGATAATTTTGTAGCTTTTAAAAAAAATGCGAAATCTTACGAGTGAGAAGATCTCTTCTCAACAAGGCTAAATATTAACAGGATATAATTAATTGGAATAGAAATCACGCATATTCTAGTGCACGCCAACCGAGGTTTAGGGAAGCTGTTCCTGGGACACTTCCGCCATTTTATTACACCACAGTATACGCTCGCATAACGGGTGTAGAGACGTGGCAGGTGCACAGCCGTGCATATCTATACGTTTTAAACTTAATGTTAAAATTTCAACTAGCAAATAAATAAATACATCACTTATTTCTCCCGTTTTTTCTCTAATTCTTATTGCTTTTATCACATTTAAGACAAAAATTAAAATAAATGTGTTATATAATTCTGCGCGCATTAGAATAAAATATTTGCACGATCTAAATTGCGCATATAGTTAAATAATTAAATAAAAATATAATTATATATCTCAATCAGACATGTTTAGTATCGTTTGGGCTGTAACACCATTGTCAATAATATACTGATTTAATTATTTTACACGTAGTATATTTCCATATTTAAACTCTTGTAAAAATCGTGATCCACCAAATAAATACTAATTTAATTAATTTTGATCTAATACATATTGCGCCCATTAAATATTGTGGTTACATTTTAAGCTGCATTATGAAATAATCTAAATAAAATAAATAATGTGTTTTTTTAAATTTTAATTCCGTATTATATATTATATATTCTTGTTTTATACAGGAACTTATATTTAAGATTAAGTTGTCTCATTAGCAGGAGATTAATGTCAAAATCACAAGACCAGAACCATCATTATGTATGCATTTAAAAAAATATCAGAAACGTTGGTTAATGTTAATTATTATAAATAAATTTAATACCACGGCCTAGTAATTATGTACATGCATTCTAATTACATCATTTATGTCTGCGACAATCCCACTTCCGGATGAAGACCACTCCTAACTGGTTTTACTCCTTGCGGGTGTACGAATATCGTTATTGAACTATTGTATAATGAATACTATCAATCACTGGACTTATTTTATTACAAGATAGACCCTTTGATTACAGTTACCCTTTAGTTATATTATAAACCATAAATATGAAGTAATAAATATTTTCAGTTGCTTAAAAATTCACCGAGTGTGTTCGACATATTCTAACCTACAGTACTGAGAGCTTGACGTACGCGTTTCAAAACTGGGTATTGCCGTTTACAGCTGCTACAGAAGATGCAGTACTGTGTGATTACTATGTTGGACAATATGCTATTGACAAACAATTATCTGAGGGGGGAATTGTCAAGATACGTCGACCCCTGATCTACACCATGGCGTACATAACAGTATACGCCTTTCGAAGAGTTACATATCACAAAAGTGACTGCGCATGACCTCACTTAGTGTTTAATATGACTTTAGTGGGTGTGCTTTTTGTAATAACCTGGCTATAATGCATACAGTTTTATTGTACTTTTCAAATATTCCTACTTTTGTTGGTAGAACATGTTCTGAAATAGAACAAGTTGTTTGATCGTCTTAAATAATTTGTGTTAAAACAGTATTTTTAAATCGAGCAGCCAAGTAGTTCGCGTTCAAATTCAGTGAGCAGGATAACGCAATAAAAATCTAATTATAAAGTATATTATATAAATATAGAATATTTACTTAATTGCATTGGTCAGTTGTAAATTGATACGTTGCTGTCTTTTCTTTGTATAATCTGTTTCTCAAATTTTTTTAAATAACGTTAAAAGAAGTCACCTTTATATGACGTCTTTTTCACCTTTATGGTTCCTCATTCGTGTGTTATTGTTTATTTATAATTACAGTTTGTTTTTCCGACTATTCTGTGACGCAGGAAATTTTTTTTTCTCTTATTATCCTCAGTAATTTGAACTCATTTTTGTCCTCTTGGACTCATGTCTTGCACAAACAATCGACAACAAAATATTCAATGTTAAATCTTTGATTACTGCATCATGTACATATTTTGCTAGTTTTGTTTGAAATGACTCGCAAAAACATTACTTTTTTTACTGTCTGATTCATCTATCTTTTGTTCAAATAATACGTATTCGTATCCATTATCTTATCAGACTAATGTATGAAAAACAAATTATACCTAGAAAACATAAAAATAACAAGTACATTAAGTAGGTGTTTGTTATTGTAGATTTGTAGAAGTCAACACCTTTTAAATTTTGCAATTTGATTCATCACAGCACTATAGATAAGATTACCATAAGCAGGTAAGTTGGTATACAAATATGTTTAAAAGTATCTTATCAGTCAAAGTTCGTTCATAATATACTTAATGTATAAAAATACTTTCATAGATAAATTACATCTAATTAAAGAAAAGACATTATATTATGTACTTAACGAAATTATAAAAGTAATAACGAAATAAAATACTTCAATTTGAAAATTAGTTTAACTTTGTATTATATCTGTGAACTTATTATCGATTATTTTATTATGTTATTATTATCGCCTCCAAAGTGAAGCATATGCATCTACACAGTGTGAAAATATCCACTCCTCAAGTGAAGTATATAGAACTCCGCAATGTAAAGACATATATTGATTAAATATTTTCACGAGAATTGTTGGTCAGACAATTGCTCAATCCAACGGGCATCCAGCATCGGGCATTTATGATTTTTTTAAATATTACAGATTAACTCAGGGATATATACTCAGCTATATCAAGTTACTGCGTTTTAATGTGCAGCATAATAGTACCAGGAGTACCAAAAAGGAAATTTGTCAAAATTTTTTAGACACGACTACATTTTGTAACTTTTTACAGTAGTAAAATACATTCGATTCAAAAAATTAAAAGCTAAATCTCTATTAATTCTTTTTTTCCCTCTTCGTCAACATCCGCACGTTATATATCAAGCATAAAACCACCACGAATCCGTGTCATTATTTACCAGTCGCTTTGCGTCCTACCAGCATCCCTTAACTCCACCGAATACGTAATCTGGCTAGCTGATGGCTTTCCAGGATGATGGAATCTTACCGATTGGAAGAAAATGAAAGTAAAATTGAGGTTTTCCGGAGACATCCACAGCACGTGTTCCAGCCAGCGTCGCTGCGTGACTTTTAACATAACAGAGGAGGGGAATATAATTCAATTGAAAGAACAAAGAAATTTCGCGAACTAAAAATAATCAAGCGTAATTTTACAGAATAATTTAATGCTTCAGTAATTTTAATTTAACATTCAAACGCTACCCTCTCGTAATGTATTTTTTTAAATTCAGTATGTTTTCGCGCACACCTTTTTCGATTCTCAGCGACAGCTGACTTCCCTTATCGCCAAACTACACGCGAAAGCTTTTCAAATCAACATTTAATTACATTTTACTACGCTATTTCTAGGAAACGAAAATATATGAACAGAAATACAAAGTATGAGCCAAAAAGCATATGTCCCCTAATTAACTCAAAACCTAATTATACTGTGTAATTTGAATAATTCATTTTTTTTTAATTTTAATACCACCTTTTAACTTATAGCGATTTTTTTTTTTTTAAGTCAATTTTCAAAACGGCTTTCATATGAGCACTGCCTATGAAATCAAATCATGATTGTAATTAAGGATACCAGTGGTATCTCGACTTTTATACAGCATCTTATAATCTAATATATAAAAGTCAAAATATGTATGTTCGTTCGTTCGTTTGTCCACAAT
>JAGVSQ010001703.1:7565-27758 GCA_022683975.1 Rhyacophila evoluta | reverse complement strand
TATCAATATCCGAAGCAATCTCGTTAAACATCACCATTGCTCTCCGCATTGGCATACTACTGGCAGGATAGTTCTGCATTTAGGAATGAAGCAGAAAGATTGTAGAGTCAAATCTGTTTTTATGGGCTTTGAATGTTAAAAGGAGATGTATATAGAAAGTGGTCAAATAGTTTAAATAATAAAAAACGATATATTATAGATATGAAGATGAAAAATGTCTTAAGCCAACACCAAAGTATATTTGTATGGTAAAAAGACAAAATCTTCACGGTTTATTCACAAAAATATTTTAAAATTTGATTAGAAAGGCAATGTAAGGCTTTATCTACCAGTTTTTTTGATACATACAACCTGACTGTAGTCCGGAGACTATCAATCCAAGACAGCTGATTAGTATTTAGGTAGTTCATACAAGACAATGAATGACATGCACTGTGAGCCTATCCACCAAGCTGACAGTACAAAACTCTGGGTGCAGAAAAATAATGTGTGGCCTGCTTTAATCGTAATTATCATCTTGGACTGTAGGTAGACTGTAGGTGTATGGGAACACATCGTGAAGGAGATTATGAGCTGTGGCCACATTGAAAGACTCTGCGGGCCGCCGGTTGGGCGGTCATGTTCAATACTGATAAACTTTGCCTATAATACGTTTTTACAATTTTATTTTAAATTAAAAATACATTAATGTGATTTTAAATTATTTTGTAAAGTAGATTGAAATTATTTTAGTCATTAAATTTTCGTTTATATATTAATCCAAAAATCTGCCCGGGGATTTTTTTCTAGTCAAATTATTACTGAGAGATGAGAGAAATGATATCATTAAATCTTCAAGTATCCTCTTCGCGTCCAATTACAAACTTGAAAAAAAATTCACTCAGCTTTATGTAATTTGAGATTAAGTAACATGAAAGTGAGGGGTTAACAAATAATTTTCTGCTAGAAATATGAAAGTCGCAGTGAAAAAACAGGCAAGTTTTTTTTATGTCAACTTGAAAAAATAAATGTTAATAAGTTATCTAATAAATATATTTAAATAACATCTACAATTTTGATTAATAATCTTGTTAAATGAAGCTTATTAATATTAAAAAAATAAAATTATCCAAGAATAAATAAATATATAATGCGTACACATAAAAAAAATGGTCTAATTATATATGTAACATTGATGTTTCTATTTGTTTAAATAATAATTATATACATTTTATGTTTTATAAAAAAGTTGACTGCCGATCCTGGAATCATTTGAAAGATCGATCATGAATGTGAAATTGGTAAAACAAAGAATAATATGAGAGTAAATTTTAAATATTTTTTAAGTTTTTTGAAATATTTTTATTTTACTTATGAAAACTTACCGATACATTTCATTGTTAAATTACAGATTATTATAAAGTCTATCAACATAAAAAATTCAAGAAAAGAACGAGGCGATTATTATATAAATTAAAAAATTCTAAGTCGGATTCTATTAATCAGAATATAAATAATACTTGATTATAATATCCTGGCACCGTTCATTTGGAACTACATATTCTTTAGGCCCAATTGGTCCAATTCAAGGAATCCAAATAGCGCACCATAAAGTCATTTTACAAGAGTATAATGGTCGTTGGTCTATCAATTCAGTGCCCCAATAGCTGCTATTTTGCTCACTGATAAAAATTGTAGGTCAAAATATGTCTTGTCGTTCATGATGACTTTTTTTTTACCAAAAATTGAACAATTATTTAAATATTCTTTTAAGTAATTTCAAAATATCATTGTGACGTTAGATGATTCATAATTTTTATCGAATACTCCAAATCTGTTGAAAATGAACTGACAAATAACATAGCTAAATCTAAGTGGCGGCCTGTAAAATTAAGCGCACCTGTAACTTTGACAATATAGTAACACCCGATATAAAGAAAATACGTAAATTTAGTAAGTGTAGCTAAATGTGTATTACACCGTATTCACTTTCAGTGTATTATATAAATCTTCATATTGAGAATACTTACTTTGATAATGACTCAAATCATTAAGCACACACGTCGTGTAGTCATTTATTTTTTATGAAACCACAAAGATTAAGCGACCGCGAATTTGGAAACAATCAAATAAAAAGGCGAAAACTGATAAAATGAGAATCAAATATTTATAATCAATAAATTGCCAATTAGCTAAGTAATCGTAAATTGTAATTCTATGTATTTGAATCTATTTTACATTCATTACAACTTTCCCACTCGCTATTGATTGTATTGTTACAAGCGTTTGTATAATTCGTTACCTTGAACTATACAAACGAGACGGTTTTAAACTAACTCCTCTCAAATCACCTTAAGCTCCCACGCATATCCCTTACTAATCACTTATTAACACTAGTTTAAAGTGCCGACACTTCAACAACAAACACGATTGTTTGTTAATGTCACACGGAATTGCTTTTTCGTTGTTGTACAATTAAAATAGATTGTGTCATATTCACCTTTCTATTTCCCAGGTTCGCAATATCAATTTGTATTTACATTAATGACTGTTGGATGTGTTGGTAGTTTTCAACTACGCCTATTACCACTATTCTGGGACTGGTAATGTCCACATTTCCCGATGAGAGTGTGTATGTTAATTTGTGTACGTGAGTCCACAATATGACCACTTACGGATTATGAAAGAGAAAACTTTTTGGGCACTCGTTTGCCGGACAGTATACCTTTAACCCTTTCACTGACGATGATTTATATAACACACAACATCAACCGAAAAATCTTTTGTTTCGATAAAGTTTTTATCAGAAAAATATAAAATGAAACGTTTATTATCCGCATACTACCAAAACCTCATATCTCAAAATTTTATAAACACGTGTTTTTAATACTATTTATTAGCAAATAATTAAAGCTATTGTGTCGACATTGTTAATTTAAATACGATGTAAAAACTAGAAAAATTTGGATAAGACAGACCACAATAAGTGATGACTTACGACAAACAATATTTTTTCGTTAACGACAAATTATTCATATTTCTTATATTTACTACAATTCGGACTATTTTTGTTTTTAGACTATCCAGAGCCTTCTTTGCTAGCATTAGCATGAAGAATTAAGAGTACTCTAAATATTGAGGTGAATATTTGAGTTACACACAATTGCCGCATGAATTAGTCATTTGTTAATAAATTACGTTAAAAACAGGCTTTAGTAAAATTTTGAAGTATGAGGTTTTAGCAGTAAGCAAATCTTTTTTTATTTTTGATTGAAACATGTAGTTTAATAAACAATGAATAATTGCCTGGAAGTTGTTTAAAAATTAAAATATAGGTATGAAATAATATTTACCATGAAGCGAGTATGGTAAAACATTGAAATTGTATCATAGGTAGCAAGCGCTTTTTAGAAAAAAAATACTTGAATTTGCAATATAAGTGTTGTTTATAATTTAGATAATTTTATTATTAAAACTAAAATTGTTTACTTTATTTGTTTTTTGACCAGGTTTGATTTGTATGTCAATCATATAAATCTTCATAGTTCGACTCTCGATATTTTTAAAAATAAAAGCCCATTCTTAAACTGATTGGTCATCCAGTATTATCTGTATTTTGATTTTATGTATTTACAGAACTCGAACTCGACCTCATGTCAAAACACACGAGTTTACCAGCTCGAAAAATTAACGTCAGTAGATATGCTAATTTTTTATCATTACTCCAGTGGGGTATTGATAAGCACGTGCGTTCTAATGGCTGAGATTACATGTTTAAATTCTGTCGCTATTTATTGATGCTCGATGATATAAACAGTTGGCTACTGCAAACTCTTGTATAAAAGGAAACTATTTATCAAGAATCTCTACGGTGTTTTGGCCGTGCGTATGCAGTGATAGTATGTTTGACTTGGTTAATTTTTAAGTCGATCATATTTTATGAAAAAACTATTTTGTCTTTTACTATAAACACTTTATTTAAACTAATTGACATAATATATGAATATATTATGTCATTTATTTTGATCTGGAAAACATAGTATAATAGTTAAGATGATTGACTCTTCGATGTTACATAACGATTTAAACTGTGTAATGTTTAATAATTGTAATTTGAATATACAAATTTTATGTTTTATAAAAAAAAAAAAACAGTTTTATGTGTAAGAGTATAAATAATTATTATTTGAAATCGTACTTTTTAATTTAACTCGTCAGGCATGGGGTTATCTAATTTCACATGAAAGTACACTCGCACAGCAGAAGCGCCAGTTTGGGCCGCAGGATATTGAAAACAACCGTATGAACAGCGAACGCGTTTGATAGCCGTGGAAACACAATTAATTGCGAAACCTTTTCATACAACCTTTGCGTTTTCCCGACTCGTATGTGCGCTTAACGGGTTTGCGTATAAAATGGACGAAAGAACGCGGAGGTAACTACCACTGGTGGAGCATGGATGATAAAAGAAGATATGGTTTTAGGGGTGTAGTCGAAAAATACCGCTGCATTATATGAAATATTTTATTTTATTTAATTTTTGAAATAAACCAACTGTCAAAGCGATTAAATACTTAATTATTTCTCTGCAAGAATAATAATATATATTTGTTAAAACTGGTACAAATTCATTATCTTATATTGATTATCTAAATATATTATTATTCATAAGTAATATATCGCACTTGGAAAGCAATATCTTGTATACCACACGGCACACATTTTCCAGAAGATGAAAAGAACTCTCTTAAATTATTTATTACTGTGTTAAAATGAAAACATCAACTATCACATTCTTTTAAATGTCACTATTAAATAAATTGATATTTTTGATCTTGACAAAAAAATACGAAATTCAATTTAACGTTATCGATGGTTCTTTACATTTCTCGTATTTTTATTTGTGTGGTATGCGAGTTATTGCTTTAGCATGAGCGATATATTCTACTCTAATTAAAAAAAAACTATCAAAACAAGTTTTTATAATACGGATATCAATATATGATAATAAATTTTGTGGATTGGCCATACTCACATTGTTGACAGCCATATACTCTACGTTCGGGAAAGAAATGGCATCATACAAATAGTTAAATAATATTAAATGTATTATCACCACATAATGTGCCCAACATGCACTAACCCCGTCCTTACATTTGATATTAATCAGGCGTAACCCGGAGCTTTGATATCGAGAAACGATCTATTTTATTCAACGGAAGTAAATATAAATTACACAAGACTTAGGTTACCACGTACTTAAGTGTGCTGAATGTATGATCACTGTAATCATGTTGACATAACGTATGTGAACTATTTAATAATGTAGAAATGTACTGTTGAAAAAAGTAGACATTTTTTTTTTGTATGGAAAAACTGCACCCCTGTGTATGTGAGACCGTTCACATTTTTTCCACAAGAAGTAAACAGAACGAAAATTTGCGAGAGGTTTGCGTGAATTAATGGCTGCCCAATGGCTCTAATGTCAAATGCCTACTAAACAAAATTTATATCATTGCTCGGTTGTTTATATATATAAAAAAAACAGTCTTTTTTATTTTCGCAGTTCCGACTGGCGTCCAATGTGCGACGTTGGAATAAATGGTCCGTGTATTAAAACGGGCGCCGGACTCCTTTTTTTGCAAAGCAGTGTAACCAAATTTATATGGCATTAAATATAAATAATTTGAATAGCGGGCTTAGATTAAAGCACGCCCTGTTAAAGGATCGTAAATAAGTCGACCCCTGCTTGGAAATTATCGACGGGTTGTATTTTGATCGTATTTTGCATACAAAGTGGACGAAGCTGAAACCACGACAAAATCGAATTAATTTTATACTATGCTACAAATCAACAATTATGATTAAAATTTTGATATATAAAAACTAAAATTTTACAAAAACTCTCATTTTTAATTTAGACCGAAAAACAATTTGCTTTGATCATGAAAAAATAATTACAATTAGGCTAGGCTAGAGCTTTTTTGGTCTGAAAAAACAGTGTTGTAACTTTTATAATAATTTTGGTTTCAAATGTCATCATTATTTTCAAGTCCAATCTACAAAACCTTATTCAATATTTAACAGTTTTTTCATTAAAGAAAAATATTTAATCACTATTGTGACCATTAACGTTATTTGCACTTGAATTAAATATAAAGCTTATCTTCTATCTAACATCTTCACTCAGTGGCGTAGCTACAAATTCAGCGCCCTGGAGAAAGTAAAATCGTTGGACTCCCGATAGTTTTTCATTTTGTTAGGTCTTGAGGTAAGGTTCCTTCCAAAAATTGTGATTGCTCGTATTTTTTAGTTCTTGCATTAACTTTATTTTACTTGCGGCCCCTTTGATCCGTGCGCCTGGAGCAGCCTGGTTTAACTGCTCCTCAGTAGCCACGCCACTGTCTTCAATCTCATCAGTTGCAAGTTTCATAGCACTGCCTTTAAATTTACAATAAGCAAACTTCTCACTCTATTTCATCATTTGAATATAATGTATCATCCCTGAAAATATGGAAACTTATCAGCAAGTGAAAGAATATCTTCGGTGGCTAAGAGGCAAGCTCAGGTATTTCGATGTCAGAAGTTGCGTATATAGACGGCCTGAAATGTTTGGAACATGCAATTTTTAAAAGCTCTTTTAGATGTTCTTAAATTCTAATTTTCACTAATTTATATTATCTTATTTAATTAACACTGTGATCGTTATACGTTATTGTGCTTATTGAATATATCACTTCGATTATAAGTGCATTTTCTTGTATTATACATTTGTATAAAAGTCACGTTATATATTGAAAGTGGAAAAAATCTCAACACCATTAATATGTATTTCATTTTCATTAGGATTAGAAAAATAAAACCTAAGTGCCAACATATTTATATCCAAAAGCCATCAAAGTGACTTTAATATACTCTATAAACAGGCAGAAAGCCGCAAGCTTACGAAAGCTTTTAGAGGACACATTAGTAAATAGGTGAATACTTTATACCTATGCTTATGTCTTATGCATTCATTCATTGACTCTCAACTTAACGAAAAAAAGATTTTCAAGTTACTGAAAGCGATCAGGCTTGGCATGAGCTTAATTTAAAGCAAAAAAGTATGGCTAATACGAGTAGAAGCTTTTATTCTGTTTTCATCGTTTCTCATTTGTGTCTCTTTGAATAATCGTTAAAAATCAGTCATTGGTAGCAATGGTTGAGCTTTTAAAATAAGTATTACATTGGCATTTGATATTCAATTCAACTGTTGCAAGGCGTGATTTGAGTTGTCGCTATCACTGAATTAGTTTGCTGTACTCATAGCTGATTAGTCAGAGTGAGTTGATTTTTTATTGGATGATTAATAATCCATTTAATTTATTCATATTTACTAGTTTTGATCATTTGAAATTTATATTATTTGTTCTTATACACAAAATATTATATTATGCTTAGGACTATTTTATGGTAACTTGCAAAATATGTGACACATATTCATAAATAAATGGAAATACCACGAATAGCTTAGAAAATTAGATTGCTACAGAAAATGCTGGGGATTTAAAAAAAACTAAATATGCAAAACCAAGTGCGCATTGTGTTAAGCAATTGGCTGACAATAAATTATAGAGAGAAAATCTGTCGATATATGCCTTGAAAATTCGTAGACATACATACTCTATGGAGTGGCCATTTTCAAAATGTTGAGATTCATATACTTCACTTTCGGAAAAATACAATATTTGTTTTTATACTGCAGAATGTTCTGACCATTCAAAATTCTTATTTTTTTTAAAATGATGATATCTATTATCTTTTATCAATTACTTGATAGTCAGCGGTAAGTAATCACGAGTCCTAATCCCACAGTAGAATGTTGTTTTTTAAATTCAACAATGGAAGACCACGTTCTCAATAAGTTCTCTCGAAAATTTTATATTAACTAAAATTAAAACTTTTATACATTGTTATTTTTATTTGTTAACTTTATACTATATATTACTTTTCTGTGGCGTATAATGAATTTTTAAAATTTGAACCTTTTGATATTTTCAATACAAGAAATAAATCAGTATAAACTTTAAAATATTGTGTTACATTATAGTAAATTATTTATTCTATTTAAGGTTACAGTAAAGTTTGATAGACTTATATAATTAAAAAAGCTTCTGCACCTAATCTCAAACAATTTTCATAACATTGAATTTCACTTTATGCTTCACTTTCGAAGTGAACATGGTAAAAAAAATTATTGAAACAGTACAAATTTTAATTTAATCTAAATTTTCATTTAAAAAAAATTAACGAACAATGAAAAATAATGTTTTAAATTTAAATATTATACGGTTTTTAAAGATTGAAAAACCCATTATATCAAATCAACGATAATAAAGTACCATTATACGAGGTTTTACTGTATTTAAATTATCTATTAAAACTTGAAGCATCTGTCTCAAGCAATATAAGAAGACTATAAAATATCTATATAAATATTTCTCATAAAATTTTTATAACGAATCTAGTGGCATTAAATTGAGTTTTTATTACGGCCGCGTATACATATTATGAAAAATCTCTCAGTTTTATGATCGTGGGCCAATTATTATAATTGCTATGTTAGAATATTTTATATACCCTTTTATTGCATTCGCTTTAACTTATATTCGACGTTTTATTTGCAACTTTTCATATTATATTATAGATAGATGGACCATTAACTGTAATTTTGTTTTACTTTATAGATAACCTTTTATTTAAGCTTAGATTATTTCATTGTGATATTATTCTAATAAGTTGTATGACAAATGCGTATTAAAATTGATTGAAAGATAAATTTGTCATAGAAAACAGAGTTTCACCAAGTTTTTGCTACTTGATTTCTTAATTATATTAGACAGTAATTAAAATATAATATAACATTTGTAAGTGCTATATTTGAAATACTCCAAATTACTTGTATATTCCCTGTGTGTCTCTCCGGTTAGCGTAGTTGGTAACATACGCGCGTACTGATCCGAAGAATGCGGGGTCGACTTCCTATCTGGTCGGATTTTTACAAATCTGAAAATGCAGGACTAGATTCTCATTAGATTGAGCAGTTGTCTGACAAACGATTCTCGTGAAAAATAATCTGTCAAGACGTTTTCACATTGCGGAGATACATACACTCCACTTTCGGAGTAGAAAATATTCACACTGTGTATCTATATGCTCCACTTTAGGAAGGAAAATTTCTGTATACATATATTTATTATTGTAAATATAATAACAGGGCTCGTTAATAAAATGAAAGAATAGTCTCTTTTTGTGGATATCTAATTAATATTGTATATATTAAAATATGTGGTGTTATAAATTATGTATCCCCGGTAGTGTGGAGGTTAGTATGCACGCCTTGAAACCAAGGAATACGGGTTTGATTTCCACATCTGTCGGATTTAAAAACATCTGAAAATACAAGAATGGAGGCATATTGGGTTGATCAATTGTATGACCAATTTATGAGATACTATACTTCATTTTTGCAGCAAATATTTTCCCACTGTGTAGATCCATATGCTACACCTCGGGGCAATCATGATAAAGCAACATTTTTAATTAAAAGCACTTGAAAAAATCTTAAAAGTAATTTATTAAGAACGTTGGAATTATTTGTGACCTTCCAGTTCACCTTTCATATTTTAATATATACATATTTACAAATATATTAGATATTTTTTAGACGATATTTTTATAATTATTTCAAATAATCGTATTATTTAATAAATAGCTATGTAGTATTTCAATATTATTTGTATGTATATAGAAAAACGATGTTCGATTAATTATGTTAAATTTTAATGTGTTTAATTACGTGGAATACTGATAATTAATGCAAAGAAACGTTACGAACATTCCCTACTGACCAAAATAACAAATGTCGCACAAAAAGTTGCCAACCAAAATATGTCACGAGCCACGAGTTATAAGAGGAAGAAGAAGATCGTTTACGAGATGACACGCCTGGGGGCTGTAGTCCCAAACTCGGGGTTTTTATCCTCGAATGTCCACCACACCAGTGACGTATCTTTATAGTATCATTCAGTGTTCCATATTTGAAATTTATGTTTATATTGTTTTATTCTAACCATCATACGTAATTGGAAAGCATATAGAATGTTCTAAATTTGAAATTAGCGAATCAGTTTTTAATATTCATTATTTCAATTATGTTCGTTCTAAATTTGAAATTGACAAATCAACGAATCAGTTTTAGATATTCATTATTTCAATTATGTCCGTTCTAAATTTGAAATTTCATTATACGAAAGTAAGAGACACGTATTAATGAAAATACAGTTGTTGAGAATGTGTTTCGTATTTTTTACATCATATTTGCTTCAAAAGAGCATATAGATCTTCGCAATATTAGACATGTCTTGAAATTATTTTTCACGAGAATTTGTCAGATAGTTGTTCGAAACAATGACCACCCAGTCCTGCATTTTTAGAATTTAAAAAAATCCGATGGATATGGGAATGGACTCCGCATTACTCGAATTGATAAGCGCGCGCGCTAAAATCTACGCTACCGGAGAAAAAATGTATAAAATAAAATATATTGTGAACAAATCTGCGTGTTCACGTAAAAAAAAAACTGATAATTGCCGAAAAAATCTTTATTATAAAATTAATTTTTGACTGTTTGATATACAATTATTATATCGAAAATGTAGTTTTTTGAATGTACAAATTCAAACTAATTTAGATAAGGTAAATAAACTCAACATAAATTAAGAAGCCCTGCTCTAAAAAATCGTTTTATAAAATATCTTCAAATTGTTTGGTCTATATTCTCTGTCTGATGTTTTATATTTATCAAAAAAAAATCCATTATTTTTTTATAACATACATATTATTTTTTCGTTACTGTCTACCAAGTTCAAATTTTACGATTTTTTATTTAGTTGAATGATTTTTTAATGAAAAATTTTGAACTTACTTATTGCACTTTTCAAATTTCATCACAATAATTCTACCAAAAACATCATTTGTTAATCTAGTATGTTATACATATTTACATGAATGAGACGAAAATGTTTTGTTCATACATGTATACGTAAAAATTTTAATTAATTTTTGAAGTAATTTTAAATTTTAATAGTTTATGAACAATTTAATCAAAACACCACTGCTTAGTGAAATGACCTCCTCACAACTCTTACACCCACCGGTTTGCAAGGATACACCAGGAAAGCAATAATTGGATAATTGGCGAGGCTTGTTTTCCTGTTTTCAAGTATTTCTGAGATTCCTCTGCTGCGAGAAAGAGCCAGGAGTCTGGCGGGGAAAGAGGGTTTATTTTATATCTCGTGGGACGCTGCACCGAAACGAAGGGTAACAATAATACAGTTTGTGTATCCAGTTAATATAACAAGATTTCCGCAAATTGGAGTAGAGATATTTGCCGAACGGGAAAGTGTCATCTAGTAACACTTAAAATAAATTGCTAAATATTAAATTGAAAATGGTTTAAAATATACTTCAATATAAAACACCTTTTACAAATCTGGTTTCATGTCTAAGCATATTTGAGAAGTGTATTTTCAAAATTTACTCTCCTTTAAAAAACTTAAAAAACAACATTTGGAACAAGTATTTTTGGTGTAAAAGAACCGCGTAGTATGATTTTCAATGCTTATTATTATAATTAATATTTTTGACTGATGATGCTTGATGGAGATTGATTTTAAATTCTAAATTATTGAAAACTAGTAAACTTCCATATGTGAGATCACTGTTAGCGACCCGGGTTTCGCCTTTAGACATCTTCAGGCCATATTGTATGTGGCCAGTGAGAAGACATAAAATATACTAACAATGAAAATGCCGAAAGGCAAAATCTAGGTCGCTAACAGTGATCATATATTTGGAAGTTTACGAGTTTTAAATTATTTAGAGCTTATTGTTGTTTTAAATATTTTTGAAATTGATTTTTTCAACTGTTTAATATGTTATAAATATGGGTATTTTGTATTTTTTTTATAAATCATGTTCGCTCCTAAAATGGAGACTATTTATATACACAGTGTGAAGATATCCACTCCGAAAGTTGAGTATATGATTCTACGCAATGTGAAAAAGTCTTGACAGATTATTTTCACGGGAATTGTTTATCAAATAAATGCTCAACCTAATGAGTATCCAGTCATGTATTTTCTGTATTGTTAAAATCCGATATATAGGGAACCGAGCCCGCATCCCCCGGATGGCTAGGCGTGCACACTAACCTCCACACTACTGGGGAGACAATATTAATTAGATATCCACAAAAAGGAACTATGCTTAGATTTTATTTACTAATACTGAGATTATATTTTATACACGAGTAATTTGGATAATTTTAAATATAGCACTTTCAATTTTAACATTATATTTTAATTAACGTATAATATTTGATTATTATTTGAGAATTATTTGAGAATTAAGACAGTTAAAGTCTTTCAGTTGCATGATTAATTTTCAATAGTTTATGTTTATGGCAAGGGTTTACGGAATTCAGTGATTATTGATGCAACTTTTGCCTGTTTTTATATTGTTTTTTTATGAAAAATGTTTATCATACAAATATATAAGTACATTTTTGCACACGCAATTGTCTTGAATATGTGTACATTTGTATTGTCCGTATTTGTCTTGTGTGCATTTATCATGGACATATTTGGAATAAAATAATGTCAGATCTTTACCAATTAAAAAGCCTTTTATCAATATAAAATATAAAGTAACGTCTCCTAGATACGCTAATTGATTATGATTATATGTTTACATACTTACATACACAAATTCTAACACCATAAGTCACTCCGTTCTGTAATTGATACGAGTAATTCCGTTATCTTAATGGTGACGTGATGTCGCCGTTGTTTGTGAGATACGATAGTAAGTTATATGCCTTGATATGTCATATGCTAAACAGTTAGGCTTATAGCTATTACTTGGGCTTGATATCACGAATATTTGCCGAGACAACCTGACATTTGGTTGCTTCTTATATAAACCACAGGCGTACGGAAAAATAAGGCGTCGGTCTTTATTTTCATTACACGCCTGTTTCTAAAATGAAGCACATGAATCTCCATAGTATGAAAATTTCCAACCCAGAAATAAAGTACGCGAACACTTCGTCGTGAATACTTTGCCTTTGGTAGCTTTTTTCACGAGATTTGGTTGTCAGTTGATTGTTCTAGTATATAGTCCTGCATTATAGAATAAAACATCTTAATAACTATGAGCTTCAAACATATATGTTTCTTTCTAAAAAGCTCTCAAATAAATCATTTAAATGGTGTTTTTGTATCGAAGTAATCGAAAAAGTGAATAGCAAGATAATTAGTTTTTACACTATTCTGTATTTTTTTTTAAAATGGAGTCACTAAATTTGGTTATTAAGTCATCAATATGTCCGTCTGCAGATTATTTAAAGAAAGAAAACAGCTTCGGTTGGCTTAGTGTTATTTTAGTTTACGTATAACGCCACTGACCTAAATGCTACATCACTTTGGAAACCGGATGTGGGTCGGCGTGGGCGGCCACGAACGGAAGTCAGTTTTCGGGATCTTAGTATCCGCTTTGTTGAGTTAGTGACGTTTGAAATGCCGCATCCTTCAAATTACACTAACTATGAATACAGACATTGTATTGAGATATCAGACGAGGGAGGCTTCTCGAGATACAGAATGGATTATGTACTTTGATATTGCTTTCTAAATGACTTAATGGAATCGGTACGTTACAAAATTGATAAATATCGGGTTTCAATTTCAAGAGTTGTATATTTTGATATGAAACACTATACAGGCAATCAATCATATAGTGGGTGTATCAATAAATCCCATCTGCGAGCTTTTGGTTTGATAATATTATAATATAATATTTGTAGCTTTATTGTTCTTAGTATTTCAAATAATATTTGACAATAAATATAGGCTCGTAATGTAAGCCGAATCCAAAGTATTGCAAACTTGGCATATTCATTAAGTTGTGTGTGTATCCGAAAAAAATGATTTATTTTGCAAAATGTATCGTTTTTTTTACCGTAAATTTAATATATTTTTACTCAGAGATATATCTACATGCTTTCGATGTAGCTGTCAATCAAACTTTTGGAAACGAATTTGATACTTATGTTCGGTAAAATTTTTTTTTGGCAATACAATGAAATTTAAAAAGAAATATTAATTATTGTAGAAACTCTCAATTAGTAATTACATATTGAGTTTCCGTTCGTTACATATGGGTTATTTATGTCTACCGTGTAATTTTAAATAAATAAAATCTTATTCAAAAAATACTAAATACGATTTTATCGTCACTATTAATCGATGTAGAGAAGACCACTGCAATGCGGCAGTATTTTTGGCTCGTGTTGGTATTGTGGACAGTCCAATGTGTAAATGTGGGATGGAAAATAAAGACATCAATCCCATTGTTTAGCAGTGTAATCTTTATGACATTCAAAGATTGGGCATATTAAAAATTTTACTTTGACTTAAGATTAATTTAACTTAACTGCCTCTTTAAATGAAACTTTTGTTACAGACTCCACATATTGCTTCATGTATGCCAGTTTTTTAAATTTAAAAATTACAAATGGAAACTTAAGATTTAAAAATTATTGTAAATCATGTAATTGTATCAATTTTTAAGCCGAAATAAACCTAAAATAAGGTTTCAGCTTGTTCAAATAATGAAAATATTATACATAATAAACACCGTAAAATAATTGAACTACTTATTAATTATATTTGAATGATACATCGCATAGTTGAGGCAATATATATTATTGTATATTAGTGCAGGCTTCCCATCATTTGTATACTTACACATTGTTTGTGTACACTTGAAAATACCAAAAAGTAAAACTCGTCTTGTAAATAAAATTCACAATTCGAATAAATTTGACATTTATTATTCTTATATTACGAAAATGTATACCGTCAATAATGCGATTGTTTATGAGAAAACACTCAATAATATAAACTTAATTCGAGTCTGCCTACAATTAGTTTAAATATTTGCATAATTTTCTTCTAGACTATCTATCTTCATACCCGTTTTTTGGGCATATACAATGGCATAAAGAACATAAAGTACTTTTAAAAGTGCTAAAAGCTTCCCAAAAGCTGCTTCTTATCGTGGTCGTGCACTAAAGTACTTATGATTTTATTACACCTAATTATTTTTTGACACTGATGATTAGTTCGCGTTATATAAAAACCATGCAAAAAGAGAATCGAGTGTATACATGTCCTAATAATATGAAACCTTGTTAATAAGAGACTAATCGTATAGTATGAATTATAATATTTAGAATTCGTAAACTGTCTTGTTGATCATTGTTTGCAACTTGTGGTTTGTATTTAAGAACGTTCAGGTTGCATGCACACGAACAATGCACATATACATAATTTCATCCTTACAATTATAGATGTTTACCATAATTTCATAAGTAGTCTGAGAACTTGGTAATATTGTCCACTCGATGGTTGAGAGCTAAGCGCGGAAGCTCTAGTACTAAAGGCAGCAAATTCACATCCTACAGTTGAAAAGAAATAAAAAAAAAATACAAGGATAAATGTTGAACGGAGTAAAAAAATAGCTTTTAATAACTTCTCGTTAGAAATATATGAAGATAAATTTTGAAATTACGAATATTCATATATTTTATTTGAAGTGCAAATTTGGTAAATCCATTTTTGAAAATTTAGCAGGAAAGTGTAAAACCTGATTATTTTGGATACTTTTGATAGATCTAAATACAAAATAAGTTATATTATGTTTTGCGGTGTAGGTCATTACGATTAGAATTGTCAAAAAATACGGTACATGCATATAGTATGGTGCAATAAGACGGTATTATTAAATTATTTTCAGCTAAACATGGAATTATCAACTTTTCACTTTAAGTAATCGATTTTTGGAATGAGCATCTCCATACTCTGGATATATATGGTGCGTTTTATGTTCCAGATCAATTTGAATGTGTGTAGTGCAAGCTATGAATGATGTGGCATCGTCGCGTTGGAACCATACGTGCTGTGAGACGAATTAATTGAATTTGGGCCCAAGAAAATTTTTCCAATATATCACTATAACGATCAACAGTAACTGTTACAACGTTGCCTCTGATATACCTAAAAAAAATACCGGCAGTCCAAATGACACAATATATAGTCACTTTACAAAAATGTAATGGTCGTTAGTGTATCAACTGAGAATTTTCTGTGCCCCAATAGCGGCTATTCTGTTTATTAATTAAGCCAATCAAGTTGAAATGTGCCTCGTCACTCATGATGATTTTTTCAAAAATTCGTTATTGTGGCGTAAGATGCTCTATAACAAATTGTTATTGACTACTTTCTACGATAATTTAAATATAGCCTGATAAATTACAGCCAAATTAAAACGACGGTTAAACAAATTCAGCTTGAAACATAAGACGAACTATTCGCATTTTGTAGTGGACGTGGTAAAAAAACCAGAAGTAATACAAAACATAGTATACATACATTGCATGAAAACTAGTGTAACATGCAATAAAATAAATGTTTTTTACTGCCAATAAGACAAGGCTGCAAGTTTTATAAGATAATCCATAAAATCTCAATCACATTAATTATTAATTATCATCGAATATTATCGCAAATAAAACTCACCCTAACGACGCCCTAAAATAAAGACTTTATTACCCTGTTCAAATGAATAATTTTCACAAACATTAATTCCCAATTCGATCATAAAAAGGCAATTAAAATGGTAATTTATGGAAATTAGAATTATTCATTAATATCATTTATCTTTAATCTGTAATTATTTTGGCTGTAACAATGATTTTTATTACCTATCTATTTTTAAATTATAATTTATACTTTTATAATGCCCTTTGAGGACCAGTGGTTATCGCACTTTTCTTCTTCGTTTCGTATAATGTAGTCTCTGATACCGATTTGATGCAGATTGTAAAAAAATAATGTTTAGTGTAAGACATACTTAGGTTTTATGTATGTTGTAGTATTGGATATATATTCTATTTATATAAAACTTGCCTCATTGATTAACGAGAAGTTACCGCGTGCACTTCAGATCCTGGGATTGCAAGGTCGATTCCCACAGTTGTCGGTTGAAAAAAAACCAAATATGCAGGTTTGGGTACTTAAATAAGTTGAGTAATTGGTTGATATTCAACGCTTGTATCTCTAGAGAAATGTCTTCATATTGCGGTAGATCAGTATATTCCATTATTTGAGTAAACATATTCTCACCGTGCAGATCCATATGCTCCAATTTTGGATCGGACAAAATATTGGAGTGTGCCTCTCTGAATGTCATAATGTAATTACTTACCATAAAATATTTGAAGATATTTTTTCACGACGTTAGATTTTTGCTTAACCTTTGGGTTCTGTATTTTATTATTTTTTACTTATTCTTTCATGAAATTTGTAGTTGATTGTTATTTTTTTTACATTACTATATAATATTATATAACTCAACTGCAAAGGTCACGATTGTTCTGTGACCTTTAGAGAGGTTACGCAGCGACAGAACGTATGAAGTTTCACACATCAAACGAATTGTAAAAATGAGGAAAATAGATACTCTTGAAGGAGATGTACTTCATGACTGTCTAATTTGCTAATGTGATAAGATTGTGTTAAAGAGTCTTCTTTTAATACGACATGAGCAGCGTGAAATCTTCTACAATAGAATTTTGCGTCTTACAAGAAGAAATATAAAACAATAAAATATTTCATTACTTACATGCAATACTGGATTTAATTGACTATAGAACTATTGAAAAAAGTATTGAAATACATACATTTTTGTGACTGTTTTTCCAAAAAGTTTTCCCATAAATATGAAATGAAATAAAAAGTTAAGTGGATACAATTTGCAACAAGTATAATTTGGATTGTTTTGGACGCTAATAAAATAAATGCCATTACTTAGGACCTTAGGTTATGTCCATTTAGTGAAATTTATTGATAAATATATTTGGTATACACATTTAACACTTTTTTATGCCATGCAGAAGTATGCAATAAATCGCTTTTTTGAAAAATCGAACTTTCAAGCAAATATTTTCAAGATATGATTTTCTTGTGTATTACATTAAGCTTTTTATGGTTCACTTTGAGTACAAGTGCGGCCACATATAGTTCATAAATTTCTAAATCTATGGTAAAATTTTGGAAACTTTCCATATAATACTTGAAGTTATGGTTTGTAGAAGTTGAAATGATGACCAAACTCAAATCTTCATAAAATCTATTACATTCCTTGAGACAGCTAAGCTTTTGTGCCAGACAGATATATCGATCTGTTTTTACCAGAATTTAAAAAGACTATGATAATAGCTACACGCAATCTTTTAATGAATTTTCAGGAGATTTAACAAACTTTTTGAACTATTACATTTTATTAAATATAGTATGCTATTTTAAAATTTATAAGACGTTTTCAAAATTAAAAGCGACTTAATTAATAAATTGCTGTATCATATTTAAAATCGCATTAACACAATTAAAGTGAGTCAAGTTGATGTATGTAAGATGATAGATGATATTACTATATGCGACAACACAACCATGAGCCAGACATCACTCAATTTATCAAATTATTAGACTGAATATATTAACTGAAATTTAAGCAATATTTGTTTGAGCATTCTATGATTTGCGTTGGGTCAGCAGGTTCAGACGTCTTGGACATCCTGACATTGATTTAGACTCACCATTTTTAAACTAAAGTGTTGGTCGTGCTTAGTTTCAGAGGCCAGATAAAATGGAAAGCGAAATGTGAGCTTTTATATAAGGAATAAATATGGCGAAATGAAAAGTGGACGGACTGTAGGAAGTTATTTGAATACATCAAGTTTTATTTTAAATTATAATGATTACGCTTTATTTTTTATCAAGATACAGTTTAAATGAAACACATTATTATCTTTGTATTTCCTAGGGACAGAGAAAAAAGCAAAACTCGCGATATTTTTTTTCCTTTTTATTTGTAGCTATTCGATGTATGTATTATTTGTAATACATGTAGGGTTTCTGACTGTAAATGATTTCAGATCGTTTTAAAATTGATCATATTAATAGATAACTAAGATAAATAGACGGTAATTTTGTTATAAACCATCGCCGTTTATCATACATATGCGTGGATTATTTTTTATCGGTTCCGAATAGTACTGAATTTTGTCAGATACCAACGTCTGTTTGAAAGCGATGATAAAAATTAAATATGTTAACCAATTTTCATAAAAATTAAAAAAAAAAATGTTAAAAAAACTTAAAGAGTATACGAATTTACACAGTCTAATAATGTCTTGCCTTGAATCTCTGCGATACGAAGATATGTTTTAATTAAAAAAAAAAAAACTACTTCTCAGATAGTTTTGGATGCATTGTATTCAGTGATGCATTTTTGGATTTTTGAAAATCCAGCAGTTGTGAGAATCGAATACGCAATCTTGAGCTCTGACGTGCGCACGATAAACTCTCATTTTATAAGCCCCCTATTTTAAATTCATATGATAATTTTTTAAGTTGCTTATATGCACTCCTATAAATTTGAATTTTTATACGATTAAAGTTTTAATTTATATCATAGATTTGGTTTATGAAGTTTTAAATTATGGAATGTACTCCTAATGTTTCAAAGTAAAATGATTTTCTTTTGAGCGATTTTTAATATGCAGTGTTTCGTGAAATGTATATAGCACTTAAAAATAGACTCAACTGTATATTAATATAAACACGTCAAGTGGTTCTTATCCTCATTGCCGAACTTGTGTTAATTACAAACTACGACTCTCTGGTGCGGCATCAAGTGTTATCGCAACACTTTACCCGTGCTGATGATCGCCGCCATCTTGGAATCGAGACCACATCCGGTGTAGAATGCGCGGGAAGCGGAAGTTTGTCCAAAGTTAAGACGGCGTAGTTGCCGAGTGGCTCCTTTCGTCGGCTTCCGGTATTTTTGATACACCGCTCGCCTTTAGAAGTTTGCTAATTGCCGGCATCGATCATAGTTACAACGCGATTAAACGAATTTATACTGGTGGATTATAGTATGAAATCACAATTTGAGAGATACCTTTACCTACCTATTACCTATCTCCGCAAACTTAAAATAAATGCAATTATATTGAATTATAATAAGTTTATAATAAAATTTAAAAAT
>JAGVSQ010001702.1:0-22927 GCA_022683975.1 Rhyacophila evoluta | reverse complement strand
AAATTCAGAATAATATTACATTAGGTATTATCAAAAACTGCCTCCCCGGAAGCGTAGTTGGCAGCGTGTGCACCTAGCAATCCGGGGAGTACGGGTTCAATTCCCCGTCTGTCGGATTTTTAAAATCCGAAAAATGCAGAACTGGATGCCCATTGAATTGAGCAATTGTCTGACAAACAATCCTCGTGAAAATAATCTATTAAAACGTCTTCACACTGCTCACACTGATCCATACTCGTCTTTCAGGGTGGATATCTTCATACTGTGAAAATCCATATGCTACACGTTGAGAACGAACATGGTATAAAAATAATACTTTTTCTATTTCAACCTTTACCTACCTTAACCTTACCTACTGACTACTATAATATTTAAAAAAGCTTAAACTTAATGATAAATAGATTTGTGATATGTAATCATGATAAACCACAGTTTGTTGTTGTTTGACAGATAAATGGTTAAACATAAAAAAATGTTAACAAATTAAATCACCATACTTCTTAACCCGCCAAGTGATCACTTACTTTCTCTTCCACCACCTCCCATGTCTCCATATCAGTTATGTCGGGTGTTTACCGTAACAAACGTGAGAGGTTCTCGAAAGCGCCAGAAGTGTCCCAATAGTAGCTTCCTAAGACCTTGCTTGACACCCGAATGATACACGCTAAATTTAAACATTGATAATTGTTTCAAAATCAATGTTATTTTTAATTTAATGAGTTCGTAGACCACAAAAAAAATGGGAAGGTGTGTCGATATTTTTTTAAAGTGTCGATTCGATTGATTTATTTGTAATCTAGATTATAAAATTATAATATACAATAATCATCAATTTGTATTTCATTTCGAATACTGTGTAATTTCTTATTTAGACACAAAAGTGAGGTTATTTGTTGTCGTTTCGGATTTGAGCGTATACGGTCTTGGGGTGTAATATGTGTAATTCAGAGACGGATTCGGGGGCGCCCGTCCGTGGGGCGCCTTGCCGCTCACCGTCTGGACGTCTCCCTTCGCAGACGCCCGACGAGCTTCCCGAAAGGCGCCGTGCCCCGAATGGGGCCCACCTATATGCCTTGTCCCCCTTATAACACAAAACGAGAATCCCGAATAGGGAGGCGATGTTTTTCGATCGTCACTTGTCCGAAATATTGTTTTTCGAGATGTACATTATCACGCGCTGTTACGCTAATGCAGCGATGCACAACTGTGGAGAAGTGATTACTAAATTCTCAATAAAACATGCAGCATTAAGAGCAAAGCATTATTTTTGTATGTACTACAGTATAACAATTAAGTTTTACTTTTTTTATAACTACAGACTAAATTAATAATAAAAATAAAAACAAAGCACATATTTTGAATAGATTTTAAATTCAAGTCTTAAGCTTGACATATGCAATATGTATTTTGACTGTTTTTGTAAGAAACGTATTCCGGAATCATATATTATTTTCATTCCTTATTATAGTTTTTAAAAATCTACATTGTTGTATATATAATATAGGTCACGTAAATATTGAAATAGCACCTACAGCTGCTGGATTTTAATGATCCAAATATTCAGGCCTGAGTCGTCATTAGGTTGTGCAATTGACTAACAATCAATAGTCAAAATCAATCAACAAATCTGTTAAGTTAGTGTTTAAGTTGCGGAAATCTATTTACATACTCCATTCTGGAGTGAACGTCTTCATTCTGTAGAGATTCATATATTGTCCTTGTGTAGTGGCCATAGTAAAAATAATATTTCATACAAGGTTATTATTTTTCCATATCCGCTCCCCAAATGGATCATGTGGATACGACAAGCCACTTTCAAGAACCTCTATCGATCACCAGTACTTTTGCGTCCTCCTAGATGATCTGCTTCCCGTTCCTCTACCAAATACATTATGAAGATAGTATTTAGTGGCCTTGCAAGACCCCGAAAACAGATCGGCTTCTACAATAGCCAAGCCACGTTAAAAAAAAATTGGGTTATAGGATTAGGCCAGATCAAGTTTCTCTTAGGTTATTATAATTCATTTGGTATTTTGGAATATTAAAGAAAATCTGTTTCGAAATGGAATATTGATTA
Organism: Rhyacophila evoluta; assembly: GCA_022683975.1. Lineage (NCBI taxonomy): Eukaryota > Metazoa > Arthropoda > Insecta > Trichoptera > Rhyacophilidae > Rhyacophila > Rhyacophila evoluta. Next base: position 20,850 of record JAGVSQ010001702.1, on the reverse strand, counting down.
TAGATACGGTTATCACAAAACATAATATTTTTTTACGATTGACATTTGCTAGAGCTATTGAAACAAAATTTATACTTTTATGAAACAATGCGTGTATTTTAATTTAGCTATGGGAGCTTGACTCTGTAAAATTTACAAACTTAAAGCCGTATTATAATGCCACATTCACATAATTCACAATAAACATTTATGGCAACTCTTTTATTTTTTGTAAAAAACGATTGACATATGAACTAGAACTATACGGTCATAAGTCTGGATTTCGCTATTTTGGATTATAAATGAAGTTAAAATTCATTGTTTATTTAGCCAAACATACTCAACACACCAGAATTTTTTTGAAATAGTTGAGTACAATATAAAGAAGAACAATCCAGTAACTATAGATACAATAATGTCCTTAATCTTAAATCTTTAAAGATCTTTTTTCTATAATTATTAAGAAAATTTAAATATAAATCATTACACATTAAATCAAGTACATTGTTACGTTAATCAAAATGTTTGCTTTTACCCTTTTGAAAAATTGTCAACTTTGACATACGTAGTAATGTACTTCTGGGAATGCGGTATGGTCAATATTATCCATTCGAAATCATTTAGAAAATTTTCAATACATTTTTATTTATGAAAAGTATGATTTTTGTCCTACCTTATGGTTGGTGTCGACTGGTTGTAGCTTCACTAATGGGCTATACGAGTTGAATGAATCGAATTAATTATTTCTGCCAATGAAACTTTATTGAAACAAATATCACAGTAATAATTATTTATTATTTATTACCATAATAATATAATACGATATCGCTTATGATCTTTATATGTTTATTAATTTAACAAAGCCTTGTGTATTACGTATTGCTAAAATGATAAAAAAAATACATAAAAAGTGACCATCAGTTAAATATAATCAACGTGTCACTTACAACATATTTAAAAAACTATTGTCATAAAGATACAACACATCTATTAACAATTAACCAACACACACGCTTTTATATTAAGTCATAATTATTAAAAGTATATCTACGCACTGTGAAGACCCAAAGCAATATCTTTGGTAGTATTCTTCTTCCATAAGTTCCATAAGTGAACTTCTCTGGCAACAACTGCTGATTTGAAGAAATTCTTCTTAGCCAGTCTTTTGAGAAGTTTAATTTTAATTTTTATCTTTTAGTGCTTCTTAAATACTATGAAAAGCTTTTATTTTTAAGTTTTTTTTAATTTTTATTTTATTTAAATTCAACTGCTGTGAGATACCACCGAACGTGTACTTTATAATAGGAAGCTTATATTTTTATTAAACTTAATTTAATATTTTTGTAAGCTGCATTATTTAATTTTTTGTGCATATTTTCAATGAGAATAATTGTGATAAAAATACTAGAAAATAGACGGGTAATTAATTAATTTGTATGAGTTGAATATGTCACTATTGAGTGTGTTAAATGTATTATAATAACTGCGAACTGGGAAGTCCTAAAATGAATTTTATTACATAAACAAATATTATATGTGCATACGTCTTTTCACGAACAAAAGAGATTCGAGGTTTTAGTTCAATAGGAAAATAAAGGTAGATGTTAAAGTGACATAAGATTGTGCAAAACAAAATTCGAACAAATCACAATCTGCAACCAATGACGGCGATAGTGGAAGCGTATTATTATTATCCGTCTGCACTTTTGGCAAATCCATTGGCCACTCAGTCGCCAAATTTCCCTCCACATAAAGAAACATGTTTTGTCTAAAAGAACATTGAAAAGTTTTCCCCATTGAGTGGTTCAATATCTTTAAGAACATAACAACGTTTAAATTCAAAACGATCACATAAAATAGTTATTAAATAAAATTTATTACAAATATGAATATATATATCTCCCTGGTTAGCGTAGCGTATTTGATAGCGTGCGCGCCTAGCAATCCTGGGAATGCGGGTTAGATTCCCCATCTTTCGTATTTTAAACATTTAATAATGTAAGACTAGATGCTCATCGAGTTAATCAATTGTCTGACAAACAATTCTCATGAAAAATAATCTACCAAGACGTCTTCACATTGCGGGGACCCATCTACTCCACTATCGGAGTGGGTATCTTCATACTGTGTTGATTCATATGCTGTACTTTGAGAGCCAACATGGTATAATATATATATATTATACTGCGGCGTGCACTAAAGTGAGAGTGATTTCTATTATTATAGATCCACATACTGTGTAGATTTGTTAATTATATATATAAAATAATTGCCCTAATCAAAAACTCACGGAATCCGTTTTCTTTTTTTATCAAAATCGAGGTAAATATTATATATTATGGCCATTAAGTGATTTCGAGCATCATTTAGGAAAGAAGGACCCAAATGTTATCTCTACGTCTTAAATAATTTTAGAAACTCCCAAAAGCCACGCATTTTTACAAAAGACAAAGACACTTCGGCTACTCGTAAATTGAGTTTTATTGGTTGGTAAGTTTTTCCTTGAAGATGACGAATATATTTTATATTAACACATAATGCATTAAGAAAACAAGCGCCCTAAAACGTCGTGTTTCTCATTTTATTTTAAAACATATGCATAGTTCTAATATTGTTCAAAATTAAAATTGGTTGACAGTTTTTTTTATAATAGAACTCATAATCGAGCTTTATTGTCGTAGAGCTTTCGTAGAGGCTACGAGTGCACTAACTACGACTGCAGTACAATTCGTTCAGTGTAGACGTCTTGAATCGCGTCAAGTGAAGACGTTGGCGGCAATTTCCCTGTCTCTCTCTCCCCGTAGATGCCCCCACCCCTGATTTACACGAGATATTTACAACACTACAGAATATGTAATGATGCCAACTCCTTGGACCATTGATAGGGCCTCACAAACGCATACGTGCACACATGTACGGGCGACAGATAAAAACGACACGCACACACGTACAGTTAAAGTGCAGAGTGGTGCAGGAATATAACAATTAAAGGTTTTCAAAAATAATTTAAATGATAATTATATTTCAATTTAATGTATATTTAAGTCTCCCCGATAGTATGTGGGTTAGCGTGCGCCTTGGCAATCCAGGGAATGCGGGTTTGATTCCCACATCTGTCGGATTTTAATAAATCCAAAAATCCAGGACCGGGTGCCGATTGAGTTGAGCAATTGTCTGACAAACGACTCTCGTGAAAGTCAAGGCGTCCCCACATTGTGAAGATCCATATAACCGACTTTCGAAGTGTAGATTCGTGTGCTCCACTTTGGGAGCAAAAATGGTAAATATTGGTTTCATTTAAAGCATTAATAACATAATACTCCAATAAAAAAAAAGTTTAATTTAAAAAAACACATTGAAAAAAAATTAAATTGTGAACGTATGGTGGAAAACAATTTACATCTGCATTACCCTTCGTATTGGCATGACTGTTGGCAGGTTAGTTATACAATAGATACTCAATAGGTTGATTGGTAGTCCGTGTGAAAACAGTCTTACAAAATAAAACAATACATCTCAGATTCATGTGCTGTACGTTTTAAGGCGATAAGGATAAGAAGCTTCCCATTTATTGAAAAGTGTTAACAACAGAATTATCGAAAGTGGCTGATCTGTACATTAAGTATCATAAATACTTTCCACGTCCCCCGCTGTATCGCGGAAGACTGGCGTCGTCACATTGGTACCAAGCACTATCTACCAGCATCTTTAAGCTGGCGCCACGGCTAATCTATCGTCTAATTCATTTTTTTTAACTTTATTGCCAAAAAACATGATTCGTTGAAATGGTGTGGGCGAAGAGAGCTTCATAATACTCCGGAAGAATTGTAATACATTGACGATACTAAATCACCACCAATTGAAAAAATGATTTATTTGTTTACGGTGAATAAAATTTGCCAATATACTTTCTTAATCGCTAAATGCGTATTAAAAAAATCGTTTTATACTATGTGTAGAGCTCTGAATATTATTTAAATGTTTTGTTATGGAGAAGTCTAATCATTGTGTAAAAAAAAAACATTAAATTTTACTTTGAGTAGATGATATAAAAACGAATGGATAAATATAAAATAAATCGTAGGTAATTACATCTATTAATTGAAATTTTCGTTTAGCTATTAACATAGGACTTATTTTGATGTTAAATACACGTGCACGATATGTGCAAATATATCTACGTATGCATCGTTGGTGGCAGATAAGTGGTACGCGTGCAAAGCTTGGCACTCGAGATATTTTCGATAGCACCTGTGTTTATGTATGTATATTATATTATATTTGTTTATTGTTTTAACCTCTAATTAATAAGATACAAATCAGCATCTTGAGAGTAATGTAGGTGTCCCAAAATGAGCTGATTGATGAATTTGGCGCCATTTTTTGCGGCAAAATCAAGCTAGGCATTTTTTTTTACTTTCATTAGTAAATGTTTTAATGAGGCTAAGTTATGGAAATGTACATATTAGAACAAAGCGTCCAAATTTCAAAATATCACTTTAAAAATGGTGAAAACTTTTGCGGTGTAAAATTGGCGGCAAATTTAAAATGTCAGCTCCTTTCGGGACAATCTTATCAAGCAAACTGATTCTAACAAATAATGAAATTAGCATTGTTATATTTCCATCATTATTGTTTATTTAAAATTTTAGCATTTCTCTACGTTAAATAAATATCACCAATACTTTAGGTCATAAATATTAAGTAACGTCACGAAAATTTCAGGTATTCGTATCTGTACGAGCTTTCTTGAATTGCGGGACATTATGGAAAATTTTATTTTATTGAAAATGTAAAGAGAACATTGAAATATAATATTTACTAGAAAATGTATGTGGTTAAATTCACGTAATATTTTTATGTATATTTGACTATAAAGTTTCATATCGGTAATAACTATTAACAATTAAATATAATACTATATATTTTCATAAAAATAAGTAAAGATGTATTTTAACCATAAAAGTATATCTGCAATTTCCCGAAGTTAAGCACACCCGCGCAAAACAGGGACGTCTAAAGTTTTGGCGCCAAATTTTAATATCGGTCACAACATCTTTGTTTGACTCCAGTCACCCTGCGATAACCAATTCTTATATGTTATTTTGCTACTACAAATATACTATTTGCATTTTCTTCATATTATTTATATGTTATACTTTATACACTCCCCTGATTTTAATGTTACCATTACGAAATAAAAATACCAATATAAATAATTATTTTGTATCAATCCTGGAACCGACATGTGGGTGTATGTATAGAATGACGTTAGTACGTGCGATGGCTGCGTCGATCACTAGTTTGAATGATATCATTATGTTTCATGGGTGAAGAGAGGAAGCCTTTTAAGCGGTTGAATGCGGTGCTTAGTATAGAAATGATATCTGCTTCGGAATGTCGGCTCTCTGTTTCTGTTGTTATTTTTTCGGTGTTTGCACTTACTTAATATTATTTCACTTTTAATACATAATAAATTGATTTTTATAGTTAATTACAACAGTTGATCTAGCAGATTTTGCATAACTTGAATTTAGAAAATACATTTTTTACATTTACAGCAAGATGCGAGTTAAATCAAATTTGCCAATATATATTATGATAGTTTACAGTATTATAATAGATGTCATATCATAGTTATTTTGACATGTAAGAAATACATTTTTATTATTTTTTCTAGCAATGAAATATAAACACATATAAATGTAATTTGAACAAGTGACTGCTCAAGATATGTCGCACTTTATTGACGGTATGAGATGTTCATAACTCAGTATTGATGATTTCTACTGACAGATTGGACTAGCTTATTATCAAATATTAATATTGTTGGTAAAATTTTACGTCTGTGAAACATCTAATACAAGCGTGTATTCCTGCTAAATAAATGAACAATTATTACAATATAATAAAATAATTATAGCAGGTATCTAGGGTTCACTTAACACGAATGGTTAAACAAAATACAGTTAAAAGTTGTAGCCAGTTTAAAATAAAAATACGGAGGGGGGATTTATTGCGACATGTACAACTAACTAACCCCTGCTTTCGGTGTTCCCCGCGCAGGGTGAATGGCGCCAATGGTTATAGAAATGGATGGATGCATCACCCTATCGCTTTTATGAGTACCAAACTATGTTTTCTTAGCGCCACAAAACAAACAAACATCTAAATAGTATTATATCAGTCTTTTGCAATATTTAAGTGCAAACTTCACGGTAGTCGACTTCCAAATTAATGGCTTCAGGACAAATATGGAAACAACAACGTTTTATTCTGTTTTTATTCCAAGAAATCAATATTATGTCATGGATATTATTATTACGTATATCTCAGAGATTTTTTACCTTACTTGGTGATAATATTATAATAAATAAAATGAAATAGGTGCACTATTGAATATTAAATAAATAATAAAATCAAATATTGTTTTATTAGTATTACCTGAATAATTAAATATCGTATAAAAATATTTATTGATATTTCGTCGATGATCTATTCAAACATCTGATGTCACAGTTTAATCAAAACGGCATTTTTGCATTTTCTATTTGTAGTTCTTTAAACTTCCAATGTTCCTTATAGCAACCAATTTATAGTAAACTTCGAAAAAAATCTCCCATGTATTATTACACGTCTTATTATGACAAACGCATTTTTCACTCTCCTGTAAAATTTAAGTTTTGTCACATCGGAGTTTTTAAAAGCTCAACGATGATTTGCTCCTCATTTTATGAATGATCTCTTCTCTTGAAATATACGTTTAATCTATAAAGATTACATTAACATGACACTTCAAAAAGTTTATTAAGTTTTATAAGTTATGTTATCGTAAAGACAAACGATAAGTTTCACTATACGTATTTGGAATTAAATTTGAAAATAAATCCTTAAAAAGCAATGTATTAGTTAATTTATTGTTAAGGAAAGACTTTACTCAAAGATAAGAGGTTTTAATTTTTTACATTTAGTCATTCTTATAGTGAGTTTTTTTATTAGCTGATAGTAGTTTGTAGGTAAATATACTAATATAATACATAATACAAGTATTCTTAAACTCTCACGCGTCTCTCTAGTAACCTAGAGATTAGCGCGCGCGCCCGCAATCCGGGGAATGCGGGTACGATTCCCACATCTGGCAAATTTTTACAAACAAGAAAATGCAGGACTGGACGCCCATCGAGTTGAGAAATTATCTGACAAAGAATTCTCGTAAAAAATAAGACGTCCTCACATTGCGAATATCTATAAACTACACTTTGGGAGGGACAACGGTCTATAAAAAAACCATGAGTCACCAATCAAATAAATCGTCTAATACGGATTAATAGGATATATCAAAAAACCTTTTGAAAACTTTTTGAAGCTTAATGCGGAAGTTATCGCTTATTTTTTTCGTAGGGTTTTTTGATGTTTTTTTTTTTGATTCAGGAACGTATTATCAATTTGGCATTCCATTTTAATCCAACCCCGTATTTATCGACTTTTATTATATTTCCCCGGTAGCGTAGTTGGTAGCGTGCATGCCTAACAGTCCAGAGAATGCAGATTCGATTCCTCATCTGTCGGATTTTAAAAATCCAAAATTCAGGACAGGATGCCCATTGGGTTGAGAAATTGTCTGACAAACAATTCTCGTGAAAAATAATCTGTCAAGGCGTCGTCGCGCATCCGAATACTCCACATTCGGATTGGATATCTTTACCCTGTGTAGATACATATGCTCCACTTTAGGAATGAGCATTATACAAATAAATATATATATTGTATATTCAAGCCACAGAAATAAATTATTATCTTTTAGTAATACAACATATTTTAAGTCTTTTTGAAGATTGAACTACGATAAAGCCGACTTAAATGGCATTATATTTATTGTGAGGGTTCAATTCTCGGCCCTCTCAATGTTGTTTACGCCAAAATGACAATTGCCTTATTCAATGGCGACATGCCGATGAACTGTTAAAATTGCCATCGGTTTGTCGTTTTTTCGCTTTGTTTTTGGCTAGAATTTTGGCTCCGCACAGCCTCCGAGACGTCGGCCGGCGTCGCGACGTCTCCATGGCGACGGGCGCCGAATAAAAGCGACGCCTCGCCCGCCACGAGGGTCATTTCGATGCCGATCCTCAAAGACGCGTGTCACATGTGCAGTCTTACCGGATTACTTAAAAGTCGTGAAAAGTTTTCTCGAATATTATAACACTACGCCATATTTCGCAAAATATTAAGTGCCCATAATATTGGAAACTAAATATAAACGACTTCAAAAACGAATTTAAAAAATCTTTATACTTCAAAATAAAAGAATTTGAATATGAGTATAACAATTTATAAATAAAAAACTATATACATGTAATATTAAGTAACTTTTAAGATAATTATTACCATATAACTTGATTTAATCTACTAACTATATAAATTAATAGTTGAACCATTAAATATATAATTTTATTAATAAAACTATTTAAAGTGATTTATTACTTACTTAACCATCAAAATATATAGACTATTATTGAACAAGACTAACAATTTAATTAATTAACGCTGTATATTTTGTGCCTTTTCAATTTTTAAGCAGTTAATTATTGTGTCTTAGAAAACTACAATTTTCATAAGTGCCTGTAATAATATATTGCTTGCGAACATTTTTAAAGTGAACTCTGTTTAATATAGATTGCCTAATAAGTGTTAAAAGTTGGTTTAAATAATATTATAACATAAATTAATCAAGATAATAATTGTGTGAAATTACAAACGACAACACGGATGCATATTTTCGGATATAATGGGTATGTATTTTATATATTTTTAATATATATTTTTAAACTATTGTTTTATGTAAATATTTTGAACTGTTAATTAATCGGATGGAGTTAAGCAGACGATGTCCAAGACACAAATTGATATTTTTCATTTTAATCGCATATAATGACCACATTATACTTTAATATGACAAAGACACCCAATCAGAAATATACACCCTGAAGAAGTAATCACTGTTTTTTCTAACCCTCACATATTAGTAATGTACAAAAAATTGTATCTATAAAACGTTCGTGTGATTTGAACGTTTCCGGCTATAAGTTTAAATATAAGATTGCTCAATTGCAAATAATTTTTTCATCATAGCCGTTCTGAATAATTATCATTCTGCCTCATTTTTCCAGTATATTCACGTATTTCTTGGTGTATTGAATTGATATATTGTTTTATTTATAAACAAAACATAGACTAAGTATAACTAGTCCCAAAGTTTTGTACATAAAGACTAGTATAATATTAATACAAATCCAAGCACAAAATGATGTAAATTCTAGTGAGCAGAAGACGTCAAACCCACAAAACATTCAATAACTAATAAAGTGGTACATTTTCAATAATCTAGTAATCAGAAAAGATGTAGTATTCTATATGCCATGTCAGTATTTAAAGTTCATATTAAAGTCTTAAAAACTTATTCTACTTAACTACAATGTATCCAAACATTATCATCGTATGGTTGTGATTATTTTTTTATGGTGGCAAGAGTATTGTAATAAATTTAAATATGTTGTAATATGAATCATTGAAAGAGAATATTTAAGTATTTTTGTAGATTAATATACTGTTAAAATACAGTATTTTATTCTTCTCCGAGTAATTTATTTTTATGTTTTAATGTGGATATAATACAATTTCGCTGATTAAAAACTTTTTTAACTTTTCTGAAATTAAAATTGAAAGAGAACGTATGCTGTTTTATTTCAATAAAATTACTTTCCCAGGGGGATTAACACCAGATAATTATACTGCCAATTTGTATCTGTTTGAATTGTTATTGTAACTTTCAATTTGGAAGTAATTAATTATGCAAAAAGAATTCGACATCTATGAACTAATCAGAATTAGTTGGATTAAAGTTTCAAGTAACACCGCGATGAGGAGGTTATGCTCAAAGTTTTATTACGAAGTTTGACAGGAAAGCTTAGTATACTTGATAATAATAATATTCATATTTGTGAGATAAGCCTGATAAAAATGAATGGATAAATGAATTGTTTTACCGGAATTGGATATTGCTGGTATAAATATGGCTATATCATAAGAGAGCGCCTTGCAAAAACTTTCCAACAGAAATATTTAGATGTCCTGCTTATTATGTATCCCATAGAAAATAGGACTGGACGAAAGTAAATCTAAGAATCTTTTGCTACAGTTTTCCTAGCCAACACAGGGCATGATTTAATATCATTACGATTTATCAGCCCACGGCGTTCATTTGTTTCAATTGTATACTACAATACAATATATTTGTGTAGGCATGTTATTATTTAACACAATTTTAAATACTTCATACTTGTAATAATCTAAATATCGAATAAACGTCCGTACAATTGCTTTAAGTAAACAATTTAAAAATTCAGTAACATTTAAATATGTAGTATTTGTCTATATGACTTTTTCAATTGGGCGGTAGAGATATTTTTACACGAAGTGACATCGTTGATTTATAATTTACAGAATTATCAAATATCTGTGAAAACAGTGCAAGTTTTACCATACGTGTAACAAAAGTTTTAACAGAAAACCTCTCTTCTGTGGTTTAAGGAAAACCTGAAACTTCAATAGCTTTTATGAACACTTTTCCAAAAAGTTTTCTCGGATTGACATCTAGCGGTATTCGATGGAACTTTAATCGGAAAACATGTTTTCATCCCTTTACGATAGAGATACTGTTTGCCGTTATACATAATATTTTATAGGGTAGTATATTTCTTAAAATATAATATAATTTAAATATGTATCTAAAGATTGACACCGTACTTTTGATCCCATTTTAATGTTCATTCAGAATGATTTTTAAAACATGCGTGACTAGTACTCCTTGATGATTTACGATACAATTAAACAGCGGCGGATTAAAACCTTTCAGAGACATTAAGGATTATAGATTTAGGGGCAGTACTGTAATACATATTTTTTTTTCATTCTTCGGCTTAAAATCACAAAGTATCAATTTATGACATTGAGGACGGCGCCGTGCTAATATTTGAATTATGCACCGCACAAGGGCACCTGAATATGAAAAGCGCCATTTTTTTATGAATATATCAATTCGACGGTATTTTCTACATATAATGACATTTGTATAATTTAAACAAATATTAATATAAGCTGCTTATATAAAATACTTACAAAATGATTGCGGGGTTGAAAATGTGAAAGTTATAAATCAGTGAAAGTATTTAGGTGAATAGTTCGAAAAACTTTTTGCACAAGAGCGCCTCTTACCCACGGCGCAGCACTGATGAAGATATTGTTGACGTTTTAATTACAAGTAAATGTATATTGTAAATATGGTTAATAGTAAAATAGAAAGTGAATTCAAATTTAAGGAAATAATAATTTGCTAATTATAATTAAAGTCACCATTTATAAAAATTCCGCTTGTTCTCAAAGATAGATACAACTTAGTTTTGATGTAACGAATCTATTAAATAAAATGCGAATTTTTCAACTAAATTCGTTTAGTTCTGTGATATACATCCATACAATATATATAGGAGGATATAATATATTTAAGGATGTCGGTGACTTAAGGAGACTTATTTTTTTTTTACATTTTTTACTTAAACACATATACAATCATACATCGTTATAAGAATCATGCATATGACACGTTCATATAATTTATATTCTAAAATGTTTATTTATTTTACAATTAAATCTACAATATGCATATTATTATACACCGGACTCTCTTTTACACGGTGGATAAGTTCCACACAATACCGTGTAAAAAGTATACTAAAACAAAAATAATGGTGGATAGATTCTTTGTATAAAAACTAATAGATATGAAAAAATAACATTTATTATTGTTTTTTGTATCTTAAATTTATTTAATCGTAACAAAGATTATTCACTATCAGATAATAGACGAACCTGTTTACGTACGTTTGGTACGACATTGCTTGCACCAGTTGTGATATCCAGAAAATGTGTAAACTTTCTTTTCAAATTTTCGTCTATATTGAATATTTAAGCAAATAAAAATTGAGGGATGTAGCACCGTGTTATTTTTAAAGCGTGTAAAAAAAAGACTGTAACGAGCGATTTCGGTGTATTTCCCATATATTTAATATTATTTTCAGTAGTCAGAAGGCATTAACAGGAATCTGTGCTTGCAAAATTGTACGGACACATTTACCTGATTTTGACATAAGAGTTAAACAATTAAAAACACATATTTTTGAAAGAGGGGTGGTAGAATTTGGTGGAAAGGTTTTGGAACCACTTTAAATCAAAAATATTTTGGGGTACTCTAGACACATAGTCACCCCTGGAACGATAGGCAATCGACATTATGATTATTGCCGCTAAAAATTGATTCAATCGAATAAATCAATACCATGTACAAAATAAATAATGTAAATTTTTTAATGCCGTTTATAAAATTAATAATATGGCTTTGGAGAGAATCACTGTACCATTTTATTAGTATTAATTGTATTGTGTGGTAAAAATATAAACAAAAACATGTAAAAATAAATAGATTAATTGTCTATTTTATATCGTGATATTGCTTATGGTTCGATTGTGTGAATTCATAATGAAATAGAATTGCTGTCTTTAAAATTAAATCTGTCGTTAGTCCATAAACATTCTATATTTCAATTAGACTGTCATAGTCAACGAATGCTATTATAATTCTCCATATGTTACGTACAATGATCAAATAAATTCTAACCATAGAGCAACGCATAGAGACCATAAAATTTAAAGTGTTTTAATGGTCTTATCGCGTCCTAATTCAGATAAAGAGTAATGCAGAAATTTTACGAAACTGAAAGCCAAAAAAGGTTTATCATTCTTTCCTAGAACATTTCAAGTCGAAATTGCATTTCAAAGAAATAATGTTTAGTCAGCAATTAACTGAAGAATTTTATGAATGGCAATTTCCTGTGCTTATTTCAAAATACATCTTGAAGTTGAAATATCAATGTCAGACATAAATTATTTGTGAGATTGTTTAATTAAAACAGTACTACATACTTGATTAATTATAATAAAATTTATTTGGCTTAAAATATTTAAATATTCATCTACCACAAATTGCAGTAAAATGAATAATGTAAGTATTACAAAAGTATGCGTAATAATTTTGAATTTGGAACATTATTTAAATTTTTGTCCATGTCAAAGGTCGTGCATAAAAATATATATTGGTATGGGATATATATATATATGTATTCTATTTTCAAAACAACAATGAAATAATGATTCCATCACTGTTTTTTCCAGACATTCTGAAATTTAAATTTTGGCTACAATCTTACCTGAATTCGACAACTATATTCTCCAGGGGCTCACGCAGTTGGGCTCGAAATTCGGAAAACAATTAATATTATATAAGATTCAGCTACATATATGATACATTTATGTTACTTAGTAAGTTTAAAACAAATTATCTTAGGTGAGATATGTATTAAATTTCAATTTAGGTGGCAAATTTATAAATATAATTTGTACCAATATTCATTATCGCAAATCGCCAATGATGTTGTAATCATTTCATCCTCTACCGTTACTTAAAAATAAAATATTATTGATTTTGTATAGCTTGTCCTCTCCGAAATTGGAGCATACAGATCTCCACAATGGCGGAATTCTAACTAAAAAAAAATCACGAGAATTGGTTGTCAATGAACTACTCAACTCATCGGATGCAGTTACGTATCTTTGATTATTTTTTAAATCCTTATAAACTTTGGGATTTTAAATTACAGTTCCCAGCACCACAGTGCGCGTGCTCACCTCTCAGCCACGGGATGGAAATTCTTAATTAAATTAAATACAATATCAAACACATACATAGCTTCCATAAATTTTCTTTGTTTAATATTATTTACAATTATTATGTTATTTATTAATTAGATCTTATGCGATTTTAAACTTCAAACGCACGAGAATATTACAAAACAGTTTTTTTTTGTTTTTTAAAAAAGTGAATCTTTTTCTAATCAATTACTCACTCTCGTTCGTACGTCACTGGCTAACTCTGTGCACATGCGTGTGTAGATAGAAATGCACGCAAGAAGTGTCTCTTGGTGTATGTATACGGCGCCGTATGAATGTATGCGTCGTGTGGCGCCACACAGCCGACCAGACTGGCGACCGCTGGAGGCCGACCGCCATTGGTTAGTTATCTCTTGACGTAATGGTAGATTTGCCACTATAAAGCACTAGTTGGCACTCCATATTTTTTTTTACTTTAATTACAGTAAAATATCTTAATTCATTTTGGGCACAAAGAATTGGGACTACATTTCATCAAGACTATACATTTGCAATTTAAAATGTCCATTTAAATCAACGCATATAATATCATCACTACGATTTTTTTTTCTCAAATGTTTTGAAAAAGATACGTTTTTTTGAATGAATTTGCAACTCGTATTAATCAAACACCTACGTTGCTTTAGATAGATTACCCATACTAATGTTGATAAAAATAAACGTTATTGTACTGAGTATTTTTTTATGGATATTACGTATGTACATATTTATTTTGAATAAAATAAACATGTATTAGTCGTCGATATAACATCACGATAGTGTTCACTGTGAAGTAAATAAAATAAAGATCAAGATTTTTATGCACAAATTTGATTGAAAATAATGGTTGCCACCAAGACCGCGCTGTGGATAGGTTGTTCCTTTTTCATCAATTAATGTACTTTTATATAATTTATAATCGAAATTTTTTTGCTCTATAATTCTTTTTAAGTATTTTATGTGAGTGTCATATTTTTGAAGCAGAATTGCTTTAATTTGTGAACGTGGAAAATGTTGGAAAATTCATATTATTTTTCTTATAAAAAGGAGTCTGTGCGTTGGAAAATCTGGATATTAATTAGCTCGGCCCGGCCCCGGTCTCGATTTATTGTAATGTCGAGTACTTATTTGGAAACATGTAGTACAGGCACTAAAATATGTGATTATTTTTTACCTTCATGATTGTGTATTATATAAAACTAAAAATATTATAATGATTCCAGTTGAGACGGTATGACATAGCTCCTAATGTTTTCAAGCAGTTCATTAGCTAAAGGTATCTACAGTGATAATAATATTAAATGAAAAATCAAATCCTTATTTCTCCTATTGTTTGATCGGTATTGATATATTATAGTATTCAATAAAAATAATCTCGTCTGTGATGAGGTTTGGCAAAACGCAATCCAGCCACTAGCGCCGCCCTAGCGATCCTTGAGAGAAGCTTGTAACCAGTTGCTGACAGTTAGAGCGCAACTTCATACCAGTCTTCTCATAATGTCGGCCGGGGTGAGTACGTGCGGAATGTCAGTGATATTGTTTTGTGCATTGCCGGTGGCGTGTTCCTCAAATGTCGCGTTATAATCCCGCCGCATCGGTGTGTTATCCATTTTGCATAATCAAGAAAAGTGCCTGTGCTTTCGTATTATTAATGCCGTCCGACGTTTCGTCATCATAACCTATTCGCCCGCGCCTCCCGAAAAATAGTTCTACTGTCGAAGTACATACGAACTGCCGCGAGTAATAGAAAAATACATTTTTTGTGTCATACCGTAAGCTGTCGCGGCTACAAAATAATATAATATCATAGATGTAACGTCTTGTAGTTATTTACGATGGTTATCATAATTATAACAAAGTTTGAAACTATATCATAGCGATTTTTCGTGCACTGTTTTGACGTGGTGAATAGAATAACAAATACGGAAGAAAATTTACTTTCCGTATTCGTATCGGATTGCGAAGAAGTTACAGTGAATTAATTCACTGATAAGTGAAATATAGATCATTCAACGGTGACTTGCTTGTGATACTTGTAAATACACAAAAGTAAATAAATACAAATTGAAAGTGTTTTGTTTATTTGAAAATCCGGCGCTATTTGCGGGGCACGGGGTGCGTTCGTCGAAGCCCGCTTCATATCATTTTCCTATAATAATATTTATTCTTAAGGCTATCAATCCCTTGTAAGGTGCTTTTTGATAATAAAACAATAAATAATTATTTACACGTCGTCACCCAATACAATGGGACATATCTCTAAGACGTTTTGTCTGCGTATCTACCTACAATTATAAATAACAATTAAGATATTCATTAAAATAGTTTAGAAAATAGTACCCTAATTTCTTATCACAGCTTTTTGTAATTGAAAAGATTCGACATATCAGAATTACACATTTCATGGTAGTAAATAGTGAAGAGTGAGTGAATTAAAGTGTCTTTATTGGAAGTTATCATATCAATTTTCGTGTAATCGTCTCAATTACATGGATAGTTTTGTTTGTTTTTTCGGCAGTGGGATTCGGAAGTATCCCGTCAGTTGTCGGCATGCGCACAGCTGGTGCAATGCCGGTGAAGTTCACCCAGTGGCACAGCCGACTGCGCGCAGAGTGAGGAGCGAGGGTTCGTGAAGAGCGCGAGAGAAGACAGAAATCTGCGCAGATGCGCGCGCGCCCTCATGTTCCTCAACAGGCGATCGTTGGCGGGGCGGCGGCGGCTGCTGGCCTACGCCGCCGCCCCGCTCGACCGCATCCCCCAGAACGACGATTGCGATGTGCTGACGGCCCTGCCTGCGCAGGAGCTCGACGTTCTGATGGTGGCCCTCAAGACCCGCGGCGCGGAGGGCGGCTGCGTGACGGGCGGCCCTCCCCACGCTGCCGTCGCCTCCTGCCGCCTCTTCCTCTGGCCGGACCTGGTCGGCCCCGGAGACCTCAGGCCCCTGCCAGAGTGCGAGGTCGGCCTATGCTGCAACCCTTACCACTGGAGCAGGCTCTGCAAACCCGGTACGCATACCACACGACATTATTAACTTTCTTCGGTTACCCTTGTAAAATTTCATATCACTTCAACTTAAAAAACAAGTCGATATTCAGTTAAACAAACTACAGGTACAACTATTCGTCACCAACTTCGTATCATTTCAATGATTCATATTTGGTGTCCTGAACAGAATTATCCTTTTTAATATATTTATCATATTTTCGTAACTATTCGTAGTAGAGAATTTACTGTTTACTCCCTGTTTACTTAGTGCCTTTTCTTATCAAGACGTTAAATCAAAGAATTGATAAACTTAGCGAGATACAGCGCAAGTATTCTTTCCCAATTCATCAACAAATTTACTGTAGTTATTTTCGTATCTTGTTAAATTCTGAGATCGCCTACGGATTATCTCGATAATAAATGTTTTTTTTTTTTTTAATACTTCGCCAATTTGCATTATTGCATCCAGGAGCGAGACTAAAGACTGCGGAGTTGGCGCCTGGCGCCTACCGCCCATGTCTGTTCGCTTTATTTATAGGCACTTCACTGATACGTGTATGTTTCATAAGCATCATATATTTCCGTACAATATAATTAACCTTTTACGTACATAGGATGAGCTTGTTGTACGCTGTGTGTTAAAAATCAAAAACAATCTTCTTGTTGGCAAATTATACGATGTGACATTTACGAGATTGTCAATTGTTGTACATAGAGAACTCACTGTAGCACATTGAAAAAAAACTTACCAATAACTTAAGTTAAAACATTCGTTGTTATATACGAACTATATTATACCAAATTACGTTTTCACTTGAGAGATGAAACGAAACGATTTATTTTAAACCATCCTATAGATTTGTCATTAACAATTAATGTTTTCAAGGCATTGATTTCGCTCGTCATAATAATTATTCGATCAAATCTTTCGCATGTCTAAATTCATATTGAACGGGACACAAAGAATAATTTTATCGAGTTTTTTTTGCATATATAAATAGGATAGTTTCAATCAATTTTTTGAATGTCTAAAACTCCTACCTCCCTGTGCTAAAAGCTACGGTGCTGGCTCCCGAGTATCCAGTAAAATGTATGTTTTAAATTCAAATCATGCAAAAGCAGCTAGATTAATTATTGTAATTAGCTACCAAAATAATTGTATTATGTGTTAAAAGTCAAATAATTTATAATAATTACAAGATATGAAAAAATAAAAGAGAAACAAAACAGACTACATGTCCAGGCATATATCCTTTACTGACTGAGAACTGAATATAATCGCTTTGAATATTCCTTCTCTTCCCTTAAATGGCATCTTTCAAATGAGTAATCTACGCTATCTTTACACACATTCCAATGCCATTTGATGGACACGGTCCTAGACTTAATACGAAATAATTAATTCTGATATTGATTAATATTTTTATTTCGTAACGACACCACTGAAATCATGAATGTTTATAAATTATGAAGTCCTTGCAATCGGTAAATTTCCAAGAAAAAAAATGCCCTAGTAACTCACTATCCGTGACTTCAAAAGGTTCGAAAGTGAGTTAAATATTTTCTGCATATTACGTGCGTTCACTTTATTGTATGAATAAATACATTCAAAATGTTGAAAATTGGTGAAATGCCCGCCAAGTATATTGAACTCTCGTGTAAAATGTTATGTAATCTTCCGCGATATCTGCATCAAAAGCCGGTGCCCCGTCTTCGGCGCCTTCAGATTTCAACACCACCTGTGCAATTAACACCTTTCTGACCTCCAAATACCGCCAGCTCCGGCGCTAACAATACAACCGACCTGCCACCTGTCTTCTCGATCTGCCCAACGCACCGTTTGGTTATGCATTACTATTCGCAATGTCACACATCTGTGCATGTTACTTCATTCAAACGTACGATGAAATTGAAAATACATCACTTACCTTAGGAAATGATTTAAGTTGATACATAAATCTCACTTCAGGGCAATTTTTTGACACGCTCCACTTACGTATATGTGGGGTAGAAAAAAATATGAATTTCGTTAGTGGCTTTTTTTATTCCGAAACGTAAATATCATTTGACATATTTTTTTTTTAAAACCCGTTCGCTTCAAAGTGGATCATATGGATCCAATCCACACAGTGAGAAGATGTCCGCTTCGAAATTGAAGTGTATGGATCTCCGCAATGTGAACTATAATTTTATTTTTTGCAATCTCGTATCATTGGCACATTTTTGTATTAACACGTTTATAAAACGCGTACAAATTGTATGTTGATGTAAAATTCTGCCAACAATACAAGAGATTGCAAAAAATAAAACTGTACTTTACAGAGTGAATTAAATCAACAAATCGCATCCTGCAATATTGGCGACTATACACATCATTGTATGCCCGGTAGCGTAGAGGTCAGGGTGCGCGCCTAGCAATCGGGGAATACGAGTTCGATTCCTACTTCTGTCGGATTTTTAAAAATCCGAAAATGCAGGACTGTATGCCTGTTGGGTTGAGCGATTGTACGACAAAGAATAATGACGTGAAAAATAATCTGTCTAGACGTCTTCTCATTGCGTAGTTCCATATGCTCTACTTTGGGAACGAACATGGTATGAGATGAAGAATATCATCTTCTTCGCGACATTTTTTGATCCTTAAAACTCAGGAATAAGGCGTCTCTTTAAGAACACGCGCCTACGAAGCTGTGTTGTTATTTCTGGCTCGATATAGAAATTAATTAAAGCTCTCGACTTCTCATCGACAAAATCTTTTTCCTGGCCATTCTTGTAATTGAAATTATTCACTTTCCATACCCTGTTGGCTTTTTACTCGGGATTATCAGTATTACCAAAATTACAAATTTGGCATGGAATTAATAAAAAATAATACTAGTGTAGAAGACTGCCTTTCCATACTATGCTAAGTGTTCAAGTGGACATGATGGTGACACAACTCCTATATTATATATATTTTATAATTTATTTTAGATAATTACTTATTGTCGCTAGTGATGTTCTAAGACTACAGAACTGTCCTGGAACCAGATGTCCAAATATAAACTGTCTGAAAAATGATATCGAGTGATGTAGGTATCAAATTATGAATCGGTCGATGGTTGATGATAGAAATAGGTTCTTTTGATCGTATTTTAAAGAGTAATTTAAAATACATTATTATGTATTTGGTTGGGTGATATGGGAAGAAAGCGAGATGTTGGAATTCTTATTTTTTTAATAAGCAATCTTACGTTGATGAAAGAGCGAGTGGGTAGGTCAGTCCATAAAATGTGTGTCGGCAACGCAACAGATCGATCCATAAATAATTATGAATAAATACAGAGCCTTGGCGTGTGACGGTAAACTAATTAATATTGGATTCATAAATAATGCGCGACGTCTGACGTTTTGAATATTAACCCGTCAATGACAGACGCGCGGTTAAGTTTGTGAATATATTCTTTCGGGGTGGGGTTAATTAGTTGAATTTAAACGGTGATATTCAAGTTTAAAATAATGTCCCTCCCTCTGCATGAGAGAGTGACTAAGAATTATGAATACTCATTACTAAACTGTAAAAATTACGACTCGTATAATATATTACAATATATCAAATAACAATATACTAAACTATCTAAGAGGCGTTTTTAGTTTAGCCGAAAGACAGTAAGTAGTTGGCTTTCTGTTGATAAGTCATGATGCAGAAACAAGATATTATTTGATGTGATAAAAAAAGACTGCCTATCTACATTTTTTATTTTAATTAATTAGGAAAACTTTTCTTAATTAATATATTTCAATCTATATTTTGCAATTACACGTACTCGTGTATAGCCCATTGAATACAGTAACATCACTACTCTAATATCGCCATTTTTTTTTATATTTGCACCGAAGCAGTCGACATTTTATTGATGTGATAATATACAATTATTAAATTTAGTTTATTGAATATACAGTTTCCATAAAAAAACTCCTGGTTATGAAAACTCAACAACAATACCTCGGACAAACGGCAAATGTACGCAGACGAATCTAGAACTCTCAAAAGGGTATTTGAGGGAACTCCAGTAGGTACTCGACCTC
>JAGVSQ010001701.1:0-27773 GCA_022683975.1 Rhyacophila evoluta | reverse complement strand
ACAAATTAAATTAAATTACAAAAAAGCCTTAACGAGCAGGTTACCCTTTGAATTTATTTCACAGCAAATAAAACAGACGGTTATTGTCGTTATGAAAATAATATTCCTTCGGTCGATTTGCTCTCACAGTCAGATACAATATATAATAATAAGTCAAAATCACTTTTTAGGGCGCAAGAAAAGTGATTAAGAACACGCCAAACTTTCCGTAGGGGCTACTTTTATTCACATTAATCATTAAACTCTATTAGTAAGTCATTGAACTAAATAAACCATATGTGTTGAATCTAAATGCTCAAAAAATAAAATTAAATCTTGCAAGTCAAGGTTATATTATCGAACGTTGGTAATTCTTATTATTTACAATATTGCTATAAAAACAAAAAAAGAGTGACGATGAATTTGGTAAAAAAATAAAGAGGAAAAATTGTCAAAACTATTGACACTCGGAAACGGCTTCAATAGTAACAAAAAAAATCCTCTCGGCACCGATTCATAATAAATGTAATATATTGATCGAAAAACCTTTGAGCTTCCTAGGAATATGTAGACTCTGGGTTTTGCTAGGTAAGGTGCTGTGACTATCAAATCGTCTAGGTGATCTCCTGTCAGGTCTGCAGCAGCCAAAGATGCTCCAAAATATCCCCCGATTTCAGAGCCACGCAGAATAAAGCGTATGCGGGGCTTGCTACGAGTTTCGAATGGAAACTCAAACAACATCACCTAATTAACAGCGACATCGTTAAACATTAGAATATAATGTGGAATGGGTCAAATAAAAAAGAGATAGGTACTAAAAATATGAATACGAACATTTCCTCGGTAGCCATTTCCTCTGGGTGAAGATGCCACATGCAACAGCTCTGTCTTCGAGAAGAATCTTCCAGATGTAACGCTGTATCCGAAATAGTCAGCGTCTACAATATCTCGTATTCCAATCATATGAGGAACAATTCCTGAGTCATAAGCACCCGAATCCATTGAAATTCTGAAAAAAATGTTTCAAACTAAATCGATATATATCTATAACACATTATATTTCCTAAGATGAGATTTAAATAAAAGGTAATTCATGAAAGTGAAGGATATATTTTTTTACCGGGATCTCTTGGTCATCTATGTCAGTGCTTCCCGAACTTATTTATGCCTTGGCCTCCTAAATTAGATAAGAATAATCCGCGAAATTCGAATAAAAAAAGTTATTATTGATGGGAAGAATGAATTGAATTCAGCAAGCGAAAAAAAATCTGAAAGAATGACAACCCCTGACAGAAATCCTGCGCATATAATACATACTAAGTTGATTACATCAATAGGATACGTAATGTGACTTTTAGTATAGAGAATATACATATGTGCGCTTATAAAATGGCTATCGACTAAGGCTCTGGTACACTGAATACATAACGGCACGTTGTGATTGGTCACATGTATATGGTGGGATAGCGCACACAGTAGATCGCTGCTCGTCGCGAAAGATTGCGTCCAGTGCGTCAGAGCCTTTAGGTACGGCGGGCGTCAAAGGTGTACACTCATTAAATTTGCTGTGGATGCATTCTAAGCAGCTATTTAAATTTGACGTTTATATTGCGAGAAATGCGTCAACGCGGTATGGAAGTGAACAAATGTGTATCCTCAATTGCCTTAAAAAAATAGATACTGCAGGTGTATAATACGAGTACGTCATGTAAAAAATACATCTAATTGTAGTTAAAAGTGCAATAAAGTGAAGTACACTGCCATTATTGGATTCTATTGAGAATAAAATATAATACAATCCTTCACTCTCGTTGCTTGTTTACTAAATGTCGTTGATTTAGAATTTACCTTCTGCAGAATTAATGCCTTCCAATCCGGCAATCCTCGATATGGATATATTGTTTTATAATAACTCACGGATTCAAAAACGACGCTTCCCGCTTACTGACGCTACCAGGTAGAGCATATTGAGTCATCAAAACTGCAGACCCTCGCCAGTTCAGAACTCCCGGGGCACCTAAGATTAGCTGCACCACAGGTTCACCCTTTAATTCCTGTAAACATGTAACACGAATCTGTCTACTGGTTTACATGCTATATGATTATTCTATCGATATGGAAAATATCATGCTATAAAAATACTCTGATCTTCATCTTTGAATTTAGATATGGTGGAATAAGTTCACTGTGAAACTACACGCCTCATATAAATAATATAATGAAGAATAAAGGAAGTTTAAAATCGACTCATTCTCGAAGAATAATCGCATTCTTCCCCAATTTTCAACAGGTATGTATAAATTATTAACTGATATAAATTTTTTATGACGAATAAATTCTCATTTTTGATGAGATTTACCTGATCTTGAGGGTAATTCATAGAAATTCCAGCTTGTCCAAAAGAATAGTCGTAGACGTAGGTATTTTTCCACGTTGAATGAGTGAACTGGCTATGTCCTAAAAGTGAAAGAGAATCTCTCAGACGGCTGTGACTTTACATATTCTGACTTCTTTCTTCCTCGTCTAGTTTAAATTTTCACGATTATAAAGTCATATCATATCATAACTTCACAAAACCGTTCATGTGAATATAAAACGGACCAATTTATTACAATATTTATGATATAAGTTATTTAAAAAAAAATGTCATTTAATTAATGTTGCAAACAATAGACATACACATAACCCGCCATACGGTCAATTATAGGGCGATTTTATTTTCATAGGGTGTTTTTACTCAAATACTCGAGCGAGTCTGCTCAGAATAACGACTTTTTCATTTAAATAAAAAAAGAAGGCAGACTATTAAATTTTATTACTACCTAAAAGAGGCAAATATTTTGACCAAGATCGTCCTGGAGTATCAGACGCTCTCGCCGTGTAGCAAGCGCCTTCCATTGCCCATTCGTATGTCTCTCTTTGATCTTTCCATCTCGGTGCGCATACCTGAAATGATAATTGTTATATTGTTTTAGTGTCGTAAGACTATTTTTTCAAAGTAATTTAGCAGATATCTGCGATATTAGCGGTCTTTCTCCGGTTAGATTTCCGTTCATTGTAAAAATTCTATTATACTTTATTATAAGCCACTCGCCGAGAGTCGCTCCTTATCTTTGGGTAGCATTTATTTAATCATCTGCCATTTGTAACTTACGGCGACTTGATCTCCGATTTGGTGAACAGCTTGAGATGCTCCCAACCATCCGCCGTCTTTGAGGTCATAGTAGTCAAAGTTGCGCTCGTTACCTGCGAATGCAATATTAATTAGAATACGATTATATAATAATAACATCATCAACGGGAGGAATTGATGTAATACTGGATAAGATTCGTATATATAAACTTTCCCTCTTCTGTGTGATTCGAGCTTACGGCATACATATTTTTGAATTCGTGGATTGTCACTGTTGTATGTGTATTATTCAATGGCATAAGACACAGGCCATAGTGATATGTTATACTATTTGGGAATGTTCTAGATATTAAGTTTATATAAAGCAAACTCCTTCAACATTTGCCATCGTATTAATATGTTTTATTGAAGAGACTGTAAGAATTGAGTTATCTCAATTATCTAAAAATGTTATTATTTTTAATGATTTGAGATAGCATCATTATGCTATATAAGTAGTACGTATATTACAAATGGAATGACAAAACAAACCTGAGGGATCTATGGGTAAGAAATGACATGGCCCCGGAAGAGCGCATCGATAAACTCTACCAGGCTCCAAAATGCTTTCTTGAGAAGTGCAGTTTGCCCTCGGTGCACCGATTTGGATCCTGCGAGAACGTTTAAAATGTACTACTAATCTTATGCTACTAAGTAAAAACAGTGTCTTACTCGCGATTCCCTATTATTATTGTATGTAGACACTGTGTTTTTACTCGTGCACTCGTACATTGGACACGCATACAGACGTGCGGTTGGATAGACGCCAACAGGTTGTCGGTTCTATCAGTGAATTCTCGAATATTTTGATAGGTGTAACCTATATCTGGCGTTTATCTATTGTGGATGTTCGTCATATTATCAGGTATTTTTCAAGGATTTGATTCGGGGCCAGTTTTGTGATACCATGTAATATTAATAAATTAAATGAAAACAGTAAAAATCATTCAAAATAATACGCCTTCATTGATCGCTTAGGGTTTAAGAGTGTTTTTTACAAGTAAAAAAAAATGTATTCGGCCACGCCTATTTTTAATTTGCGCGGTGTAAAACTGTAAATAATGAATTTATAATTTTGGTGATTATTGGCTTGCATTTCTCCTCTCATATGGTAAACGTTGTCCAATAGCCTTTAGACGGATCATATTTAATGAAATTCTCAATAAATAACTGTCTTACTAGAATATATTTCATATGCCTTTCTACTGCGAATATTTAGTAGGTATGGGTCAAAATATGACGGACGGATGTTAATATTTAATTAAAAATATTTCTGAGAAATACGGGTATATAATAAATAGTATTGTCGTTTCGAATCTACATTAACAGATGTGTTTTTTTATACTTAAAATAAAATATTGACACGGGTTTATACTGAGGAAATGGTTTAGAGAGGATCGTAAATGTGATGGATCCATGCGCGTACACACACCGTGGAATTAAATACCGCACGACTTTTACAGTTGTGCCGAGCGATGTGAATAAGCTTTTAGATAATTGTATTTATAATTATCTAAAAGCTTATTTAGGTTTGCGATCACTTACCAAGTAGTATTGGACCCAGAAAATAAAACGACGGAGTAGCCGAAGTATGTCTTCCTTTGCGCCAAGGGCGGTTCGGTCAGTTGCGGATCTTCAAATATCATCGGATAGCTGACGTCCAGAATTTGCGTTTCGACGGAAGAACAAAATACCGACAGAAACAATATTTTAATAATTATTTTGATTCTAACCATTTTTGTCGAATATTTATCTGAAACAAAAAATATTTGATCGATGTCAAGGTGTCGATAAGTGATGTACGTACATGCATGCTCGTAAACACACCATACGATCTAACGCCGTGACTGAAGTCAGTTTAGTAATTGAAATGTGATAAATGTACCGGTGATCTGGGAGCAGTGTAAATTATTAATTTGACACCGATATAAAAAGTGTTCTTGAACTACGAAGCAGGTCGATTTCAACTATCGGGATTTCTTTACTATATGTCTAGTCGGAATCTATATAAGCAACACCCTGGAATTTATTCTTATAAAGTAAGTCTGTTTTCATAATGATACTTTTTATTAGTTAGTATGATATGACATCTATAGATTAAATTATTGATAGATACGGCGAAATAGTATCTAATCATAATATAATTAGTACACTGTCAGCAGACAGAAATCATCGCCATCTATTAGAATACGCGCTGTCAGCTGACACTCAATGAATTTGTAAAATTGCTGGGCGAAGAATGTATCTAGACATGAAATTTCCTTTAAGGACTTAGAGCTATTAAAGTATTTACCTGTTTTTAGTAATCCTGTGCCTGCTGTGTTTAAATATAAAATAAAGCACTGATAATCAAACAAAACAGTATATTTTTTTTATTATTTAACATGAAAGGAGAAGAGCTATTTTGACATTACACGTCTGATTGCTAAAACCGCACTCACTATTTTATTTGATACATTATGATGCATTGATATTCGTAAAATAATGTCCCTTTATAAAAATTTCTTGGCATACTTACTTGACCGACGCCTTTATCAAGAAATATTCAGACGTTTTCAATATTTTTTATTAACTCATTTATAATTTTAAGCGCCAGGGCTATTTAATAAAAATCATCCACGGGCTTTGACTTAAATGTCTGTATCGTATTAGTGCGTCTCGCCGTTAGCCGAGAGGTTCGCGTCCGCACTGGGGAGCCAGAAATTGTGCGTTCGAACCCCACACTGCAGTACTTAAAAAAAATCGAAAGATGAAGCATCGAGTGCTCTAAGACTAACTGACTGACTAACAATCAAATTTGGTATTTTGCTTAATTTTGGCAATTTGTAATTTTTGCACTTTTAAGATCTATGTGTTACACTTTTGGAGCAGAAAATTTCCATTATTTTATTTAAAAACAATGTCTTTGTTCTACCAATAAAAGATAATAGGAATTGAAAATCTTGGTATGTTCTCTTACCATTTGGATTAGATAATATAATAGAAAGAATCGAGCGTTTATTACTTTCACGTGAGTTACAAATTGTGGTGTGTTACGTATTTTGATAAATATTGTTTTTAATTAATTAATATTTTCGACTGATGGTGCTTGATGGAAATTGATTTTAAATAATTCAGAATTTTAAATATTGTTTTTATTTTAAGATGAATTATGAATTCGAATAATTAATAATATACAATACACGATGGGAACAAAAGTTTAATATCCCTTAGCAGGACGTGTTTTGTGGTATTTGGTTCTTATCATAAAAATTAGTGATAAATATTGTTTCCTGATACGCACCTATAAATGTATCATACTCATTTACATATGCTCGATTATTTGCTGTAGAATTATGTTGTTAGTATTTTCTGTTCTCTTCCACCTGAGAAACAATTGCGACGAAAGAAGGCTTATTTATTACGAGAATATTTTGAGACGTCCCTTCGCTATCCGTGTCTTTTGATTTTTCAATCTCGAATAAATCATCATAGTGTAGTAGATGCAATTAATTCTTAATAGATTCTGAGGATCTTTCGTTTTACAATATATTACTTCATCCCAGAGAACTTTTAATTTTAATTTTATTATTTTGTCGAATTCTATGAGTTGGCGATGTCGAATGTCACAATATTCTAAATAATATTTGATAATACGACGTATTTTTATTGACTGAGTTTCATTTTTCATTCGTAATATAATAATATGCGTAGTTCAGATCTGAAATTTGCGTCCTGCTAAACTTTACGAGATCTAAAAATAAGCGGCTCGTATCAAAATTTGTTCGCATTGAATTGTATCAATCATATTCGTATATGCAATAAAGACTGAGAGCCGATTTAGTGAAGTAAACGAATTCCCTTAGAATTAATTAATTAATCCACTTCGTTAAAGTAGTATCAGAAATACCACGACCATGTCTAAGGCCACCGGTACTTTTCAATGTCTGTTCAATTGTCATGTCCGTCCAGATTCCGGTCCAAAATTTGTCCCTTCATCTGATCGTGAACCAACTCATCACAACGAACCGTTTATACTCCACTGGTGTAAGTTTACTCTCAAGGACTAACGTACCCTGTAAAATTAGTTAGGTCGACTTTAGGTACAGAAAATGGCCACTGGTATGGAAGTAGGGTAACAGCTTCTTAATACAATTGTGAAATTGTGATGTAGATCCCAATCTTCGCTTTTTTCAGCTTGGATGAACTCCTTAATCAGAGTTGACGAAGCTGGTCTAAGCAGCAGAACTACTAAATATCTCCAGTTACCACTATCAAATAGCCTGCTCTTCGGAAACTTTTAATGACTATATCCTGCAAATGTACGAAAGGGCGGAAAGCCGCCTGTAGTTGCAGCAAAGCGGGAATTAACTTCTCAACGATGTGTGTGAGCTGCAAAGGCCATTCGCGCACTAACGCTCCTTCCGAAACTGATGTAGTGACTACTACAGGAAACGATGATGACATCGATGTACGGATGTTTCAGTTGAATGATGAACATGACGACCCAAATGAATCTTAAATAAAAATGAAAAGTGAACCAAACGCGCGCAAGTGAATCAATAATTGATTAATTCTTAATAACAGATGTTTTATTCGTCAAACGTAGGAAATTGAAGAATTTTTATAACTTTGAAGTGACCTGGTACTTATATTAATGCACCAAAATACATCATGTTGGTACTCACTTCATGCATAATTTTATGTTCCATAAAGTTTTCATTTGAGGCATCGTTTTTGAACTATTTTGTAAAAACTGTAAAACGGCCCATTTTAGGTTATCTACGAGTACCTAGCTAATTAAGATCACCTCGGCGGAGGAAGAAAACTTAGAATAATCATACAGGTCTATACCTGAACCGATTAAAAATATAAAACATTTACCCTTAATGAATATTCGTTTTTGTATTTTTTTTTTACCCAGCAACTGTTCTAAAATCCGCCACAATAATTTACTCAATTCACCGATTCGATGTTGGTGAAGTCTTGAGATCACATATCGTTTATAAATATATCTATCATTTGAAAATAGGTTTTTTATCGGCGTATTACGGTGTAATTATTTGTTTCGGGTCGGCCGATTCGATTGAAAGTCACTTCGTCAGCTAAATAATTTATACTATTTTTAAATCGTTACTATGTAAATGTGTATTGAAGACGATAACTTAAATATCTTAAAACAGTATTTTTTGTTTATGTTTAATGATTTTAGGAAGCATGGAAAAGGAGATTTTGGTATGGAATCCTATTTGTGCGTTAAACCGATTGCAATTATCGGACAGAATCATCAAATTGAAGTAATAGAGCGAGAGAGAAACAAAATCTTTATCATAATATACCGCGAAAATCAGACCCGCGAGACAAGGATGCCGTCGGCTATTTTTGCCTCGTGTCAACAGATGTCAGAGAAGAATAAAATGTACGCTGTCGTAGAACAGTATGTAGGATGTATTTATATCGAATTACGAATGAATAAAAATATTTCAATTTAGCAATTTGATTTTAATATTTATAAAACTTTTTTCCGCCGGGTCTCGTTGCGATGGTATAAAAGGCAGCAGAGATGTAATCATTCAGTGGAAGGAACACTATCTATTGATTATAATTAATAGATAGATTCTAATCTTGCTATAAAACATTATATAAGTGATACGAATACATTCAAGAATTATATTTAACGGGTTTTCTTATGTGGCTATTACATTTTAACATAGGCCGTGACGTTTTCACATCACTATCACTATGTCGTTAAAGAGGTGCGTCGTAATCTTACATCCTCAGTGTGGCGTGTTGCATCCGATTTTTCCCGTTTCGCAGTAATATTTAGATTTTTTTAAAATTGCAGGAATTCATTTATAATTCAATTTCAGTGCAGTTGTAGCTCCAAAACTTTTTCGATGATTTTTTAGCATTTCCGTTTCAAAAACTAACGACTTATCTTTAGATTGTTTGCTGTTATTTTTAGGCAGCCGCGGGGTTCAACAACGCGATATCCGTCTTCGAAAAATATGCAAACGCGCACTCGTTCCCTCACTTGAAATGATTGCATTTTAGTTATTGCTCAATTAAATATATACATTTAAATAAATTAAAAAATATAAAAAAAAAAAAAAATTTCCGCTTTATTTTTCTAATGTTTCCCAAGCTAAAAGACTTTTTGTTTTTTTCTATCCGGTTTGTATACATCAGTAATTATATACGCCTCACAGTGGGAATACTTACATTCTGTCGGAGGACAGAAATTGTTTGTTTTGTGCGCGTGTTGTCCCAGCGAGTTACCGATAATCGCGTTAGTGGTCCGTCACCCGACTCACCTCCGCTGCACGCTCTGAACTCTGAAACGTATTTGCAGAAACAAGAAGTACTATTTTTTGTGTTGTGTTTGTTAGCAATAAAATTCTTTTGATAAACTTGATAAAAAAACAGTGGCGTTCTATTGGATGCGTAAAAATATATACTAAACAGTTTCCGTGATAAAGCTACACACATGCAAATGAAGACAGGAAAATATCATAGCGTTTTAAACCGAATTTACGTAAAAATAGTATACTTAGATAAATGTACTTTTAAATTACAAATATTTACAAAAAAAAAAAGTATGAAATAAATCCGGGTTAGCAGAAAAATAAATTTTGTTTAAAAATAAAAAGAAGTTTTACATAAGCAAAGTTGCTCACGTTGTACAGGATTATCAATAAGAGAAATATTTATCGTTGGGCTTTTGAGATGAATGGTCAATTTGTTATAATTTGTGTCGATTGGAAAAAAATATGAAAGTTAAAGAGTATTAATATCAATTACGTATGTGCATTATTATTTTTAAAGTCGCCTGGTTACGCATGATAACGCTAGCAGGTGTAAGCCTCGCTGGCGAATGCATAATGTGTTTTTGTTATATGTGTAATATTATGAATGAATATCGATGGCGTGTATATAATACACACATCCAATCACTAAACACTAAAGTGTGAGAAACCATACCACAAGATTAACATTTACACGAGAATCTTCTTTTCATTCTGGGTTATTTGATAATCTTTTTCACGATTAATATTACCGGCTATTGAGGTGTAGGTAAACAATTTTTAATTTTTAATGTTTCATGTAATTAATTAACGCATTTTTTAAGATCAAGTCAAAGGATACCTGGCATTTCAATAAGTGCTATTCTCGTTCTAGTTCCTACGGAATCCTCAAGAGATTGAAGTGTATATTTTGTTAAATAGCCCATCAGTTCCTAAAAAGTGCCTCCAAACCAATTAAATGTGACCCCATAATGCCTGAAACAATGTAAAGTAATACCTATTCTAATCTTTGGGAATGACACATTTAAAAAAATCTATTTTTCGCTTCGCACATCATTTGATACACGCCATTTGATTGTGTGCGATTCTCGATTCTCTCTGGAATACATTTGTTCCTCCTTATCATTCCGAAATATTCCTCATAAAAGCAGAATTGTCAAAACCAATATTCTTTTATCTTCTCGTGTGAAATTATCGCGGAGACTTCGTGTATGAAGGCCTCGTATTTTTAAACGACGCGGTTCATACGAGCGCAACGTTAACGTGATTGACTTTTTTTATTTCATAGTATCTAATAATATATATATGTTAAAATTGCAGATAAGCACACTAGTGACTGGAAATACTGCGAAATTGATTATATTTTATCGACCATTTTTCAAAAGTATATATCGCGCACATTTTTCAAAATTTTGCATATGTAAATTTTCTTTAAAATGAAATATTATTACACCGATGTTCACGATGAAAACTTATTTTTAAAATTTAAATGAAACTATTTTTCAAGCGATAACAAAAGGCGAATGAATGTTTCACTCGATCGTTGCATATCGATCGAAAATCTGCTTTAAAATCGGACTTCGAAAATAGATTAACAATCATAATAAGGAAGTCGTAGTAAATGCGATTATATTTTAATTTATATAAACACAAGTTGAGGTTTATTCGATTACAATTTTATTTGTGAACGTCTACAGTGTAAAAAAGTTCACGACGAGAATCAAAGCTCAATAATAAAGCCCCCTTTTGAGTCAGTGATTCGTAAAAAGCTCAATACGAAGTTTTCTATACGAGAATGTTTGTTTTGTTTCCATCGCCCACTCCGGCGTTTTCATTTACACCTTATAGTGTTTGCTCAAGGACCTTTTAACTGCTTCACCCTTTTCGAGCTTTCTCTTCAAACACCTTTTTTTACTTTTTCCATGCAATCAGTTGTAGGACGGTGAAAAGAATCGCGAGAAAAGGAGTGTTTCAAAAGAAAAAGAGAAAAAAGCGTATTAAAGTCATAAAACGCATAACAGGGAAAGTAACGATCCGTCGTGTACTAGTCCGCAGACGGAAAGGGTTCTGATACTATCCAGATATTAAGTTGGAAAAGGTATTAACGGTGAAATTTGATCAATACATCAAGTTAACTGACCTCAGAGAACTGTTTTTTTTTTCGTTAGGTGTAATAATCGGCTTCGACAGAAAGGTTTGACGAAAGCCCCCATAAAACTGGATTCGAATGTTTATATTTTATTGCTTAAAAAAATGGTAATTAATGGAAATAAAAGCATCGAAAAATACTTTTCATTCGCAAATATGACCCGAAGTTGAAATATAAACCAATTAAAAATTATTTATGTTAAGACTGGATCAAAAAAAATAATGGGATAGTTAGATAGGTAGAAAATATAAGAAATTTGCATAGCATTAAAATATCAGGGATCAGGACGATCGAAAGGAGCTGATGGAACTCTTCGTCTGGAGTAAATCCACCATCGCGGACATGTTTTTTTGACTAATATTAATGGAATTGAAATTAACCCGTAAGAATTAGAGGATATCACTTGAATGAACTTAATATTATTATGGTTCATCAATGATTCAGTTGAACCGAAAGTTTTAATTGCAATCAGGCAACATTAAATCGATACAGAAAAAATATTATTGAATTAAAGGACGGATAAAAACCTCGTAAGAGCCAAAACATTATAAGATTGTCATTTTCAACAATTTTCGTAACAAGATAGCGTTGTGTAAATTATTTGTAGTACTATTATTAAAAAGTTATTCGCAGAATAAAGGTCAGCAATAAAATTAGCATAATAGTTTATTCATAAAGGAATAAACAATTGTTTTGCGACTGGCTCAAGTGTTTTTATTTTCGAATTTAGTAGTAAATTATTTACAAAAGTATCGTCCGCGCGCGGGCTTGCATTAGAACATCATACATCTTCAATGCTTGATGTCCAATTTACTGTTTCGTTTCGTATGCAGTAGAAAAAACCTGTTCAAAAATTAATAAATACCACAGTATAATTTTATATTATTGTTTCATGGATCAAAAGTGACTGAATGGTAAAAGAGCCTAACTACAATTACGAATTGTTTATCGCAATTATTCATTTTGTTACTTTGCAGCGGGCGCATAAATATTTCTTCAAAAATAACTATAATCCATAAAATATTTTATTCTGTAATCAAACAAATTCTCATTGTATAGATAAGATAATGAATGTACGTGTCAACTACTTTTCCCACTTTGATCGAATGCGAATCAGAACCCTCGCGGCAATGTCGTAGATTTGCCAACATTAATAATATTAATTTAACCATGAATTATCTATCACACACTTGTGTAAAATATTTAAAAAAAGTTCTATCGTGTCGCTATCAGTGAGAGATGTCCTGAAACAGGTGGTCTCAGAGTCCCTTTACGATGAACCCTCAAAGCGACGGTGAGGAAAAACAACTTTGCGGAGTTTTTCGGGTTCACCAGGGCCTCCCGCCAGATCTGAATTAAGAATATATAAAGAGACAACTTTAAGCGATAAAAAAGTGTTTTCTAAAATGATTGATGTGATTTGTAGATTATGATTTTTTTTATGCGCAAAACAATTGAAATTATTAATTTAGTGCACTTAATAGTTTAGCCATTAAGCTCGCGTTCTTATATCAATGACAAATTTGGCGATAGTGTGAGTGTGTCAAAAATAAACTTGAATTCAGTAATCAAGTTCTATATGTTAAACAAATAGTGTAAGGGCATTTACAGACTTAATATTTTGGGATTTACTTCTACGTAATAGAAAATCGTGCACTCCGGTAACCCAATTGGCTAACTGTTTATGCAGGGCAAATCAATTAAATTGTAAATGTTCTAATATAAATATGAAATATAACGTCATTGCGCCCAGAACTTTATTCGAGCCTGTTGTTTATCTCGTCAGTGAAAATGCCAATCGGCAGAGGAGGGGAAATCCAAAACTTTGCTAATATATCAGCCGAAAACTTTTCAACAACTTTGTTTATTGTGTTTTCTTTATTTTTATTGCCGACGTCTACCCTCACGTGCCCGCACTGTGTCAATATTTTCTCCGCAATACGACTACCCCTGTTCTTTACGCCGCTGACACGCCGAGCAATTATACCGATCGAGATGTGGATCTTCATCGTGTATGAGAAAACTTTAGATATTTCTAAAAATGAGAAGATTTTTAATTGTCATATTTGGTACAAAATAATTCAGGGATCTTTCTAAATAAATAATTCCTACTGATTGAATTCATTATTAGAAAAAATACATTAGGAAAATGTCAGGTACTTTAAATCTCGAGCCGTTCTGTTTTTTCTTACTTGACTCAGCTTAATTAGTGTTCTGATCGGTATTCGAGTGAAGGGCACATGTGACTACTGGTGCGCATGCTGCATTTAATAATGCGTGTACTACTGATCACCACTCACGTAAAAGTGAGACAGACTCATCAAGCGGACTATATTTAAAGGATGGTATAGGAGGTAATACACTACCTAAAAGTAAAAATCTTCACTACAGCGGACCGAGAAGAGAAATGTGGCTCAGAGACCATACAACGTGTCACGTGGAAAGTGTAAAAAAAATTGTACTGATATATCAATAAGCGATTACTGCTCGATGGTAGACGAGTAAGACCCCTATTGGATATAAGTATCGACGAACGAAGTTAGATGAATAAAAAAATATTATATATACGAGTATGTGTCTATGTCTACAATATGTCAATCTACAGAAACAGAGCCGATTTTCAATATGATGTACATGTTTGTTGAAAGACAATATTATTTTGGTTTCAAGTGTAACGACCGAATAACTACAGATTGAATTAGTTTTGCAACACTTTCGAAGTAAACTATACATTTGTACAGAGCCGCGCCTTCATAATGGCTAAACTGTGCACCCCACAAGGGCACTCGGAAGGGCGCTTCTTTATAAGGAAAGTGAAATAAATTGGCTACTTTTTTTAATTGAAATTATTTTCACAATGAAAACAAGTATACGATTTTCATACAAAATACTTCAAAAAAACGTGCAAGTTATAAATCACTGAAAATATTTAAACGGGCGGTACATTTTTTTTAACATAGGGGTGCGGCACTGCATTCGTAGATATATATGTATATAGTGTGGTTATTAAACCATTATCAAATCAAACTGATATAGTCAATAATAAAACATTTATACTTGAAAAAATTGAAACAGTTTTTTGAAATATGAATTTTTTAGTTCAATTAATTATCTAATTTGAAAAATAATAGTAAAACTGAATTAATTGCACTTCATATTATAATCTGCAAACATTTTTAGTGTTAATATAGAAAGGTACTGAAAAGAAAAAAATAATTTTGAAAGTTTATTAGAATTTTAACACCTTTTCCTTAGTTTCGGAATATTTGATCCCTTAAGAAATATAATTCCTACATAGTTTTACAGCTATAATATTTACATCTGCGAGCGACACTATGTGTGTTGGCTAATTTTGGCGTCGCTACAGAAATCACAGCTTCAAATTAAAAACATTCATGTAAAAAGCCTTCAGAGTATTCCCGGCGTAGTACCAGCGTAGAGATTTCGTAGAGGCAGTGCGGAGCTTAATATGATATCAAATATCTGGCTCGACGTAACTTTTTACAATAATAAACACAAACAAAACTCGGTTTCTTATTTATTTAAAACCGAAGCTATTGGCGGTTGTGGAATAGAAAAATTAAGTTCGAAGAACCATGTCGTTCTTACATCTTTTAAAAATTATTTATCGCGTTGTTAAAATAAATGATCTGAAATGTGAATCTGGAACATGAGTTATTGGTATATTTAAAAATAAATTGTAAATGTAGATTCTGAAAATAACCAGTAAAATGAAAGATCGAGTTACAGCAAAAAATCTTGTATACTTTTAACAACTTTCTTTATATCTTAGAACATTACAATCGAGATATGAATCTTCGGATAGTAAATATTTCTCTCGATTCATTGTTATATATGATACTTCATTGTTGATCGATATGAGTCAACAGTTTAATTTGAAAATCTAATCTGCAACCTCTACTGTTAGCAAAGCGCACGTCTTTTCTTACTTATCAATCGATGCGATAAATATGTATGATACTTTCTTATACCTAAATAACATACTATTTTTGTTCTTTAAAATCTTAAAAATGATACGAAAACATGAATACATTGGTTCTAATTGAAAATGTTGCCATTTCATTTCAAATATATTATATATATATTCACTATAACTCGCTTTGTCACACTGTTCTCGTTACGGAGGCTTTGTGCTTCTCGCTAACATCACGTTCTTATAATTACTTTCAACGAATATGTCACATACACTTTTCCACTAAGATGAATCACAAAATTGCTCATGTAAACACATCTTCTTGCTTTACACATTCTAAATAAAATATTTTATAAAACTTCATTAAAACCTCAGTATATTTATGTATACCGACTTGAGGTTACGGTATACTGTATTATAATTGAGTAGCAAGAATTTAATCTTACTGCACGACTTACTTTTCGGTAATCATATTTTTTCGTATGGCAATGTAGGTATTGATTTTAAATGTAAAAATAAAAAAAAATGAATGGAGATTTTATAAGTACACTTTTGTGACTTCATTTGGTTAAACTTTGACCACATTTTTTTTATCTATTGCTTACGTCGGTATAAAAAAATAAAAAATAAAAATAGTGAGATAGAAAAAGCTATTAACATATCTTTTTGGTAACAAGAAGGACACACTTTTGTTGATATATGTAATTTTTAAAGTTATTTATTCAAAAAAAATCTTTGTGCTACAATTTGAATTAACTATATTCATCGACGTACCCTCTAATATTAATATTAATTACTATCTGATCCTTAAAAACTTATTTTTATGAGTCCATAGTTTTCATAAAAAGTTCAGAAAGCTAACTACATGTGACTCGTGTGGTTATAAAGCCCCAGTTTATCTATAAATAATTAACAATTTCATACATCAACAATAACAATCTACAGAAAAAAATATGTCTCGGAGTAAGCGTTGATTTAAAAAAAATCGAAATAAACAAGTCCACAACGAATTTTAAATCCAGTAAAATGCAATTATTTTATGATTACTTTTATTTTAGATGTAAAAAGAGTGACATGTGAGTACAGACTACATTACGTATCATAGAATCGGTTGTGCTTAGGTAGAGTATGCATAGCCTGCGAGTTGTTGTGATGTTTTTTTGTTAATATTTTATCGTTGTTATTGTGATATTGAATATATCCGAAATTATTAATTAAACACTTTTCGAAGATGTATTATTGGCTTAGGTGGATTAGATATCATATTATTTTGACGTGTACATCATGATTTGTATTGTAATTAGTAATTACTTAGTTAAAGATGATTCAAGTTGGTGGATGTTATAATAATTATGTTAAGTTGATTTAATAGGCTGTGTAATAAAAGTGATACAAATTTGAAATTTAAAAATATGTCTCATTTTATGATTGTGAGGTTGTTTATAAGATTAAATTGTTTTTTGTGATATCATATTTTTTTTAAATGTGCCGATAAAGGAGCGTACAAAAAATAATTTAAAAATGACGATGAGCACATAATATGTAATATTATATGATACGCAGAGACACAGTCTTATTCTTGTTCAGTACGTACTGCGAAAACAGCTAACTGGTGCAATATGTACATATAAAAGCAAATTGTGGTGCAAGCTTATGTTTTTAAGCTTTGTAAGTCTGTTTGGTTGAAGAAAGATGATCGGCCATCCGTGACATAGTACGTATACAAGTACGATTCAGAAAATTACCGCTAACTATCAAAAACTTAAAACAATAAATTAAATATTAAGTATTTTTTCCAGTTTTTGATACTGATGGTCTAATGTGTGTCTTTTAGAAATATTATTTTTACTCATGAAACTCCGCGGAGACTTGCAAAATTAAAGTAGGATAATTGCGAATTTATGATAAACCGCAATATCAGTGATGGGATATAATAGAAAGGGATCGACAATCAGCTTAAAATCGGCAACTCGGGGATGGGAGACTTTGCTAAAGAGAACTAGAAAAAGGTAAATAGTTAATCGTCAAATTGCTTTGAGAAGGTATACTTTTACATATATTTGTGCAGAAAGAGAGGTCGGAAGAAGACTATACATATTATGCTCATGCCAAAGAATATTTGTTGGATATTTAAGTATTCTCGATAAATATACAATGTTGGCAGTTATTATTATCGCGTAGAATAAAACTACATTTAGATTTGAATATTTACGAATGAATATCTTTTCTCTCAGTTGATGACATATCAGGCTTAAAAACCACACATTGTCTTTTAACTTGTCACAGAAAAAAGTTAACTGCAGTTCTTGTCTCAAGATAAAATTTTACAGAGGTTAGAGATTATATCATTATATATGTATGTTCATTAGAGCTGTCGCGCAGAACGTTCTATAAAAAAAATATTTTTAGGATTCGAATGAAAAATTCCGAGGATGTATAATATAAAAATCTGATTAATACCAGTACATTATTAAAATTAGACTACGGAAGCAATAATGCGACGTAGAATTAATAATGAAGCACGACTAGGAACGTACATACAATAATTATTATCGTCGGTCACGCAGATTTCTTTAGAATCCGTTTGAAAAGTTTCGCACCTAACTGAATTGAGCATCGTTCACTCCTTCGTGTATTTATTTATAACTAAACTATTAAATTTAAAGTTTTCAAGCAATTTTCGTGCATTTTCACAGTGATGATTTCTGTGCTTAGATCCGTTGCAGATACACTAGACTTAATCGGTATCGTCTGCGGTCACTTGTTTTGATATTTTTCCCTATTACAATTTCTTGCGATCTCGGAGAGTCAGCGAGATGACGAATTCCGAAGCTCGCTAATTGAACTGTTTCTAGATTTAGTCGAATTGATTTAATTCAAAGCGATGAAGTAGGATGGAAATTGGCAAAAGCGAAAATGAAATCGCGCATGCGCACTTGAAAAATGTGGCGATTCCTTCCCCGCTTCCTCCCCTCTCATATTTCTTCAGCGATAGTCAGTTTGTTCGCGTTATTCCAAAGAGCGACTCGCTCACGCTTCGGAGGGCGGAGTTACTCCCATGCACGTGGTTAGTGTATCATCATTTGACCGAGAGTCTGTGCGAGTGACCGATATATCCGAATCGTGTACTCATAATGACATATGTATGCAAACATATATACTGAAAATACCGAACTCGTATTTAGTGAAGGTTCAAAAGAAAAATATATCGTATGTGCAAAGTGAAACTTATTTATTTCAAACATTGACTTCTGGAATAATTGACTGATTAAATGAGATGTTATATTATACGGCAGTAATAATATAACTTGACTACCTGATAATATTGCAAGACGTAACGCTTATATTGAAATTATTTATCTCAAAACATAGATGTCAATTTCACATTCTAGTTTACTTTCCCAAAATCAAATTTACGAGGCAAATAATTCGAAGCTTAATAATACAATAATGTAAAAGTTTACATTAAACATACACTTATAAGGTATGATTTTCAAATAGGCTTTATCTCAAGACATTAGATCATTTTAATTATACCTAGTCTGTTAAATAAGTTCACGTTTTTATTGAAATACATACTTATTTATATATGTAGTTTCGAAATAGTGAACCAAAATCATCCTCAAGTTAGCTATAAAAATATAGATTTAGAAATTTATTTGAAGTAAACACGTAATTAAAAACAAATCTCACAATTTAAAATAAGACTACATTTGAAACTTGTTTTTAATTAAAATTTTGTTACACAAAGCTAATGATTAAGTGTCAGAAGTCATTCAGAGAATAAGACTGAAAATTCCCCCGACTTTTTTAAAAATGAATTTGAAAATGAAGTCATTTAAAAATATTAGGTTGAAATTATGAAAATAATTTATTCAATGTCTAGAAAGGTCCAGTTGAACGATGGAACTATATTTTTTTTTCATAAAAATCATTGTTTGTTCTCAGCAAATGTCAAGCAAAAAAATTAAAGAGCATGAAGAGTAGTTTTAATTATTCTGCACTTATAGATATTTTAGTGAATATTATGAATTGACAAATTTATTACATCGTCGAAAACAAGATTACAGAGAGATTTTTCTTTTTTTTCTACTACAATTCTAATAAAATCTGACCGAAAAAAGTAAATAACCAGATTAAGAATTTCATCGATTAGATATTATTTGCTCTAAATAAATAATAAAATAGTTGGGTACTGTTGAATTCACGGAAGCTAAAAAACAGTGCGCTGTCAAATTAAGATAGATTTATTTCTTCAAAGTCCTATTACGCTTTAAATTAAGAGTATAAAACGATTTCACTGTCGTTTAATGTCTTCAATTATACGAAAAAAATATTTTAGGAATAAAAATAATCATGCATCGAACAAAATAGGTCTTGCTTAATTTTTTCACGAGTCTAGTAATCTGTATTGTTTTACGTTTATAACTTTAAATGAAAGGTAAAAAAACTACAATATTTTGTTCATACGTCTGCCTTCCTTGCTATCTTTTAATTTAAAAAAATATTTTGTTGTCGTTTTTTATGTAACGTTGTGTAAGAAACTGCTCTCATCATAAATATTCTTATCCAACGCTTATAACAGCAGATTGCCAATACATTGGATGTTGAAAAACTTACGGAGATTACGTACACTTATGCTACCATTTAACTTCTACGCTATTGTCAAAACACAAACGTATATTAAAGTCTATAAAAATAATAAGGTCTTTATCCTATTTTTATGTAATAACTGATTTATCATATACTAGTGATTTTTCGAAAAAAAGTTTTTTGAGCATTGAAGTTATTTGTTTAATCAGTGTACTTTAGGAAGTGTGGATAAGTCATATAAATAATTGTGAATTGTTGCCTGAACGGAGCTATAAAAGTCTAGTGTACGGACAATAATGAGAATCTGATGGAGAGAGGGTTCAGCTGGGCCGCCCTCTGGGCCGCAGTCCTCGCTGGAATAGCCCTGGCTTCGACAATCGCAGGTAACCCATTATTACTTTCTATCGAAAAATTGAAATAAAATTAGCAAATAGTATTTTTGTCATATATCTTATCGTCATTTAAGAATGATTTAAACGCAAATTTCTTTTTAAAATAATCACATGTCAATATAAGTGTCCAATTTGCTTGATGCAAACTTTACTCGCAAAAAATACGACGCCGCTTCGCTTGTCAATTCTCCAATGGGCATGCCAATATTTTAATAAATGATAAGCATATTGCGGTAACTTTAAGTGTTTAATTTTCAAATCAGATTTAAACATTATAATTTAGACATTTCTATTTATTTACTGGAAACTGAAATGATACACCATCTATTTTGTATTATTTTAATCACAAGTTACGCGTTGGTCGTAAAGAAAATTATAAAACAATCATGCAAGGTTATTTAAGATCACCATTTAAAATGTACACCTTAAATCAGTGTTAGTAAAAAAGAAAATATTTATACTCTACAGTTCCATTTCAACTAAGATTTGAGCTGCTTATTTTAGACCATCAATCGAAAGTCATATATTGATATTCATTGAAGAAATTTTCCCGTTTTCGGTTTGATGCAATTATTTATCATAATGAAGATAAAATCACAAATAAAATAAACAGCGTAGCTTAAAATTATTACACAGTTCACTTTTGAGATTAAGATATTTTATAAAATACTTTAATTTCTTAAATTTAAGTAAGATTCCTTTGTTCACCTTCTGAAAGCCTGATTGACATAACAAACTTTGCATGTCGTGTATTATATTATGGTAAAATGTTTAATAAGAGAAAATAAATAGAAGCGTAAAAGTGTTCTGCAAAGTTTATAATCATGATTAATCGACCTAGTTGAAAAGATCCTGCGGGCAGATCTGGCTTGAAGATTTTAAGCTTTCAAGGACTAAGGTCTAAGAACTGTGAGTTGATGTCTTTTGCGAAAACGCATCTTGTATTTACCAATGTTTTATATTACTTTAAACTTTTTCCCCAGATTTTTCAAAGTATAATGCTTCAAAATGGAAATAATTCACAAAGAAATAAATGCTTCTAATAATTTATAGCAAGAAAAACGTAATTTTACGTTTGTAGCTACTTAAAACAAGATGTTGACCATCTCTACTCTTTGAATTGATAAGCGATTCATAATTTTCAAAGCGAATACAAAATAATTATCAAAAATATAATAGCAAGTTTGCGATTTATAAATTAATCAGAATACAGTAGTATGTTTTGTTGGTCCGATAAAAACAAACGTGTAAAGTGAACAGATGCTGTAGCGGCGACGCAATTTGCCAATAACCAAAAAGTGGATCGGATAAACCTTATGCCATTAATCTATCAAACCGATCATATTAACCTTATCCACTTTAGTCAGTAGCTTATTTAATTTCTATTATCTTCTGGAAAATATTTTAGAAGAGAATGTTTTGTGATATAAAATTGTGACCCGCTTACTTTCTGTTTGCTGGGTTTCATTCTATATGTATCTATGAGTATGTCTCCGTGAAGTTGTATTAGATTTGAATGTTTAAATATCATAATTGAATAATACAATAATGAAAAAAATCAATATACAACTTTAGATGGATACATATTATGATGCTTAACATGGCATATTAAATTTATTTAGTTTTTTTTATAAATATATATATTTAAATGAACAAAAAAAAAATGAAGATTTATAAATGCCATATAACGAGTTTTATAACGAATCTCTGGAAATTCATTCATTCATGCAGTGGTTATCTTCATAGTGTTAAGATGTGCATGGAGGTAATGTGGTGTAGGTGAAGGTAAAAAATAATATAATGTCTGTAACTATTGGCGCTCGGTAGATATTGATTGTAATATCAAAACTATATGAAATTTATATCCATACAGAAAGAAGTTCACAAATATATAATAGGTTTCAGTTTAATACAATATGACGTGACATTTCGATTCATAGATTAGGTGTCGGTTACCATAATAATATA
Source organism: Rhyacophila evoluta (assembly GCA_022683975.1). Classification (NCBI taxonomy): domain Eukaryota; kingdom Metazoa; phylum Arthropoda; class Insecta; order Trichoptera; family Rhyacophilidae; genus Rhyacophila; species Rhyacophila evoluta. The sequence goes on along the minus strand of JAGVSQ010001701.1, from coordinate 5,302 downwards.
ACACGTAAACTTTATCCATATTATAATCAGAGCAAACGTAATAATTGATTTCGATAGGCTGTAATAATTGATTCCGATTTCCCGTGGCGAGCGTTTTGAAACTAACTTAGTCATTGGCAACTTCTCGTAATCAAGTAATTTCTCATGCGATTTCTCACAGGAGAAGTTTAATTTGAGTTATTAATCTAGAAATTTTGTAACTTTGAATAAATCAGAGCTGAGAATTACTGAAACGTCTTCGCTGCCGCGTCATTCATTTAATATTTTGACAACACTGAATAGATAGATAGTACAAATAATGTATGAACGATACGTTTCAACTTTTTTTTACTGTGAACGAGGCCTTTACTTTTTGTTTTATCGAGTTGTCAAAATTTTGAAAAATCTTTTCCTCGTAGCTAAGAGGTTTTTTTGTCATTACCGTGATGACTGACGTATTTTTATATTTCATTGTGAAGAATACACCGTACATAAATTTCCAAAAAGCGGAGAAAAAGACTCACTTGCTCGAGATTCTAAATTTTTTCTAAAATACAAGTGTACACATATTTTTACATACATAATTATTTTTCTCGATATCAACTAAGACATTATAATACATTTTGAGTAATATTAAATTAATTTTTCAATGTACGCACAGATTTAAAATAATAAAATTTTCTAAAATGAGATGATCATTTTTTACAAGAATTGACCGCTATCCGATTAGTCAATCTATTAGGCATTCATTTCCTGAACATATGATGTGAATAGAAAAACCACACCTACTGATGTCCAGTGATTCACATTATGCTCGTATATCCACTCGGCCACGCAGGAGACATTTCAATAATGACATAATTAATACATTTTTTAGTTTGCCAACATTTTGTTCATTGTTTCGTTAATTTCTGTTGATAATCACGACATGCTGAAATGTTTATTTAACTTATTTTATTTTTATAACTAACTGTGGACTGTTTTTAAAAATCCTAGATATTATTTATAAAAAGTAAAAATACTCAAAGCTCTGCCGCAAATAATATACAATAAAAGAAGCATACCTAAAATCTCTCGTAAAATATATACAAAATGTATGTAAAAAATGAGCCGAGATGTATTCTGGTTAAGTAGTATTTCATGCGAGCAAGAAAAGTCGTCGGCAAATTTTCTGGTTAGTCTGGGTATATTGGTATAAAAAAGATATATGACTTACATATATTTTTATGGCTTGGTAAATATAGCTTATTTCATAAATTCATTTTTAAGGATCCTTACGTTAGTTTGAATTGTCAGTATATTTTGAAAATTGATTCACTCGCGGAATTATATTTAAATATTGTCATTTAACTGATTTCTATAATATGGAACATATTATTCCAGGTCAACTCAAGTTAGCGAAAAGTGAACAACATATTACTATTCCACGTTTTTTTTGTCGCTGACGTGGTCCTTAGTCTTGGACATACAGGTTCGCGGTGCGATCGTGCTGTTTGACGGTCGGGATGAGGTGGCCGATTGTACTACGATATCACCATCACCACCATTGAGTTTGACTCATTTAGCCAATGGGCTTGTAGAGTTGTAATAAAAGCCCCATAATATGATGCTGTTATACATTCTTCAACCATGGAACAGTGCTGCTGAATTTTCACTAACGTTCAACATACCACGAGATACATTCGCATAGCAGGCGTAAAGACATGACGGGTAAAAAAAACAAAGCATCAATTGTCATTAATTGGATAAGATACAAAATTTTGGGTTCCCTTTTTTTTGATGTAATATGTCAAGTTGAAATCAAAAAATACATTACAACTTAAAATGAAATAGCAGAGAGCCTAGAAACAATAGAATAAATTGATTAAATAATTTGATATTGTAGTTGTGTTAAATTTTGCTAATTTTATAGGCTACAAAATATCATTGATTTTTATTTTTACTACTTTCTGAAATATAAGGCAAAAAATACCCAACAAATCCGTACAAGATTATTTACGTAACGTAACTAAATCAAGTTTTAAATTATATTCAAGGCCACCGTGGCGCAAGCTAGTTCAGGAGTATGTGCCAGTATAAAAGACTTTGCTCCAATCAGCATCCCTCGAGTGACATAATGCGACCTTTGCGGGTAGCGTTACGAGATAGGCTCTACAAGGTAGCGCTACGCGATAGTGCTACGCCGCGTCGTAGATGATTATTGTAGACCTATCCGAAGTTTTGAATCGAAGCCGAAACTTCATACTTTTTAGAATTTAATTAAGTATAGTAAGAATAACTAATACACAGTTTTTTTGTAAATTGAATGAGAGAAGTAAGCTTTAAGATTTTCATCAAAATTTAATCCGTATATATAATTTGAAAAAAATCGATATCTATAATAGCGTTGTAAGTAAATGGTACTGATGTGTTATTAAATTTTAAAATTAAATAAAATCCAAATTGTGGTCACAGGTGATCATTGAATCAAAATAAAATATTTTTGTAGTAGGAGTGTCGCATACATATAAGAATATTCATAAAGCTGCGCTATTTCATTACAAAACTCTCTTCGTTGACCCAACAATTTTACGCCGAGTAGTATTTTTTCGTGAATTTTCGTCTTTGTGTAGATAATATATTTGATTTCATTGGAAGTAAACGTAGCATTCATAAATGATTGATAAATGGATCGTAAGCCCTACTTACAACATGTCTTTCTTGAACATAACAACGGATATGCCAAACAGATCTGCCTCAGTTGCAGTTGATACCTGAAGTTGAGCTAGGAGACATAAGGAAACTTCATTCAGTAATGGATCTATCTACGCGGTGTGAAGATGTTGACTACGTAAGTGGAGTATATGGATCTCGGCAATGTGAAGAGATATCTTGATTGATATTTATTGCCAGACATTTTTTTAACTCGATGGGTTTCCAGTTCTGAATTTTTGGATTTTTTCAAAATCCAGCATACGCGGTAGTCAAACTCGCAATCCCTGGATTTGAGGCGTGCACGTTTGGTCTGATATATATCCCAGTTATATTATAGTGAATATTTCTGTAATACGGAATTGTGCTCATGTAATTCGATCAATATAATACATACTGAGTTATGAAACTTCAATACGAGTAATTGATTTATTTTTGTAAATAATTTTACGTACCGTGTTTTGGTGGATAGCTTCTGCAATTATGAGCTGTTGTATTGGATTATATCTATCTACTATCTACTATCTTATCTTGTACTATCGATGGATAAAAATGATTATAAGAAATCGTATAAGTGTTTTTCTATATTCTTAAATTTAATTCTTTCTCTTGTATGGGAATGTTTTATCATTCGCAAAACCAAAAGACGATAAGTGTATTTTTAGTGAAAGGATAAGTAGCCGCTAACCTCTTGTAAGCCATTCAATATCGGATCTCCTTTGCCATATTATTTGTGCGACCTCTGGCAGAGAGGGTACGAAGGGCTCGCGGTACGATAAATAAAAGATAAGAGTCAACTTCAAAAGGAAAACAATACATTCCCACTAAAACAATAAAATGTCAATGCTCGATGGTGATTTACTGCCGCAAAAAATACAACGCTCACATTTATAACCCGAATTTAAGTGATTCTCCACTATGTTACTGTAATGCGTGGAAGAATATGTCTATGTACGTGAAATGTTTCTGTAAAATCTTGAATTTCAGTAACATTATCACGTATAATAGAGTTCTACTGAAATTTTACCATAACCTTATTCATTATATGCTACAGAAATCTATAAAATTAATTAAAGTGGAAACATTTTAACAGATTGTTCTTACGGAAAAGGAGTTTTATCAGCCGATTACTCAAGTGATTGGAAATCTAAAAATTATTCATTGACTCAATATTCACTAACAGCGACTCTACCTCACATATATATTTTTACAATTATTGTTATATGATTTAATAGTAGTGCCAAAATCGCTATCTTTTGATTTAATCGCTACAACAAAGTGTCAGATTGGTTGGGATTGGTTTTGTCAAGTTTTATGCTTTTATAGTAACACACGTAACATATGCAAGACATTCTGTCCAAGATAGAATTATTTATCAGTTGAACGTAGTGACGTCTTTTGCGAAATATATAGATTTATTATTTTGCCGTATCGATGAATTGAAAATATTATCACCATGAATATCACCTTAATGAAATATAAATAAGCATGTGAAGAAATGGACGTACTCTTATTAACATAGTTAATATAATGTAAATGAGAATGTTAATTTTTACTATATTTCTCTATCTGTATAAATAAAAATGTAAATTTTCGTTTGTTCAAAATCTTAAGTCTCCGAAAGTTTTCAGCTATTACTTGCGTATTTATATACCTACTATTATATAGTAAAAAGTAATTAAAACAAAGAGTCGTTAAGAATGCAAGTATTTATATAGGAGAGATTTTCAACATTACATATATCAGCTAAAGCTTGCGTTGATCATATCGATATTTTGTTAATTCAGTTACTCACAGAGTTAACATTCACTCGAAAAAATAATGTCTCCTTATAAATTTCAAAAACAAAAACATTTGACCCGCAAAAATAATTTAAATACAAAAATAATAAATATATATTTGGTGAAGAGTTATTGTGCTGTATCATTCATATTAGCAATTTTCCCGAGTATGAGATTACTTCAATTCAAAGAAAAACATTTGTAAAGAAAAAATGACATTTTTCAATCCCGTGAAGTCTATTTTGTAAACTGGACTTGCTTTATCAATTATGAACATAAAACCTATCGTTACATATTTGGTCGCCAATTATATATATATATGGCACGTTAGAAGAAACATGTTTTCCTTAGTGAGGTAATCGCGCACGCCAGACAAAAGGGTCGTCATGAAGGCACATGTGCCTTATATAAGGAAATATAATATTATTATTCGTAATAGGCTAGCGGTGCCACCGCTGCTGACAAATAAGCAAGAAAGGCATTCGGCCGTTATAGTTTCGGATCTCATTCACAGAGGGCGACGGCGGAGGTCTGTTGACGATTTCAAATTGCCACATGAGGACACATCATTTTGCTTCTTGTGAAAAAACAATAAAATGCATATTTTTTGAAAAAATATTCAAAGAAAGAGACGAAGAAAAAAAAAATGTTGGCGATTTTCTTCATTTGTATCGATAGGTGAAAAAGAACTCAACAATTTATTTTGTACATTATACAGTATTTTCAAAGAATTAAAAAAATACTTTTGACTTTATACCAGGGCTATGGAGTCGGATGAAAATTTACCGACTCCGATTCCGACTCCAACTCTTGACTCTGACTTCAATTTTTATTTTATTTTATAATTTACT
>JAGVSQ010001700.1:0-27773 GCA_022683975.1 Rhyacophila evoluta | reverse complement strand
AGATTATTTTTTACGAGAATTGTTTGTCAGACAATCACTCAACCTAATAGGCAACAAGTCCTGCATTTTTGGATTTTTAAAAATCCGACACAGACGGGGATTCGAACCCGCATTCCCCGGATCTTTAAGCACGCACGCTACCAACAACACTACCAGGGTCTTAGGTTTAGTAAGTTAATCCAATTAAAGCCAATAATGTATCGTATATGCTTTTAAAATGGAGTCAGAAATACGTTCGAGTATAATTTATAATATAAGAAAGTTCTTTTTTATTTCTGTCGAATCCAGGATGTTTAAAAATCTAACCGAGATTCTCCATTAATTTGGAGAAAAAATAAATAAACTATTGTATGAACCTGTAAAATGAACTGTCATATCATCGATAATTTATGGTAGTGTTAGCAGTAATTATATGTCCATATGATTGAGGTTATTATTTTATAAATCCACAAAAACGTTGGAGGTATTATTTATATGCACAATAGATACATTGGTAGCACTTTGAAACTTTTGCCGAGCTGTAGTACTTCATGTTTGAAAAATGAGTACGTGCGATGAGTGACCAGTAATGCAAATTGACATACCTGCAACAAAAAAATAAATAATGTATTAAGTTGTTTCGATGTCAAAAGTTATCTAACTCACGTAACATTTAGGTTATATTGCAGTACAATTTGATTATTGACACTCATTTTATCAAGAATATTAGAGGCTGTGGCTAAACGATCTCTGGTACATTGGTGTACCCATATGGTCATATACTTTGCCATCGGATCTAGGGTGCAGGTCGTCAACGTATAGAAAGAGGCTAGCACCACTCTATAAGGGAATGCGACAAGAGCAAAACAAGATGAGAAGCAAGCATGAAGGCAGCAAAAGCAAACAACGAACAAGCGGCGAGAGACCGAAAAAGGCTTTTTACGCGTCGCGACAGGTGAACGTTAATTAATATTCAGTAGGTAAGATTGTAATCGATAATCGTATAATATAAAGTAGCCGAGGACGCAACAGGTATTTTATTCACCTAGGAGTGCGTTGATAATGATCCTTGGGATCATTATTAGCCGCAGGATAGAGTATTTATTTAAAATGTGGCGTCGTCCAATTTATACTACATAGAAATTTATCGCTGGTACTATTCAAGGATGTCAGAAGAAGCAAATAATAAATAGTTTTAATGAAGCTGAAATGTAGGAAAGACTTAGAAAGCTAAAAAAATATACATATTTGTTCGTTGAAATCCATAAATATTCATCTCAAAGTCCTACGTCATACGCCATATTTGCTAATAAAACACTTTTTGGAATGTAATCGACTGTACACGAGAGTGACAATTCAAGGAATCTGCAAATGTTATAAAATTAAAATTCAAGCAAAATCGAAGCCAGTCGATGAAAAATCCATACATGTTATATTTCTCGCATTTACGCCCACGGAAATTATTTTTGACATTTTATTTTTAGTGGATGATGACCAAATCCAGGTTTGTATAAATATGCAATTTGTATAACATAATTGTATGTTGTTTAATATTTGGGATCGTCGAACTTATAATTGACTCTAATTTAGCAGACTATTCTTCTGTATCAAGTGCTTGAGACTATTGGGACGATGAGACTAGTAAGCGGTGATATATGATATACCTCCAATACTAATAACCAATCGCTGATTATACTACTACAAAAAATAATTTCAAATGTTTTTAAGTGTATTATATTTATTAGTGGGGATTAAACGAGACGGAACACAATAATTTTATTATGGCTATTAAATAGGTTATTATATGTATATCATTAATGTGTAGATCATTATTCATTGCATTATCCTTTGAAGACGTGCAGGAATTTTAACGATCCACGGAAGATAAATGTATCTTTGTTACAAAGTATATCTATTCCTCTTTTGCTTTCAAATTGCTTGCACATGTGAGAAATCATAGTGTTTTATTAGAGCATGTAATCCATCATCCAAGATTTTTTATTGATTAATATTATGCAGATAAATGCATTAAGATAGACAATATAATGTTGGATTATTTAAAGAACATATGAATTATATAAGCCTTTTCTTACTTGTGATTTTATTTAATTCTAATGTTTATGTTTATTGATTTTATATAAGGCTGCAAAAAGGAGAGCGAAATGATTTATTTTATAAGAAATCTGACAAATTAAAAATTATTGATAAATATTTGATCGATAACAGTGTAAGTTTAATAATATACAGTATTCGTCTGTTGTCGGAGCTTTTAGAAGATTTTTAAGGTAGCAAATTATAATATTTGTTTAATTAGTATCTGTTCCAGATATTACATTAGTGTTAGTAAAATATCGATATAAAATTAGATAATAGAATATAAAAATAGAAACAAAACGCAAAAATAACCCAAACTGACAAATACGACAAAAGATTGAAATAAATTCTATAAATCGAGTATATTGTATAGAAACGTTTATACTTACTTACTGCGGTAAACGAGCTTTCAATTGAGTTTTACGCGGTTTAATAGATACGTACCATTATATTTGGACATTATGTTTCCATAAATAACATGAGTATTTTTGATAATTGATGTGTCTAATTATTGTATGGTTACGGAGTCCACATGACATCATGCAATAACTAGTTTGTCGAGTTTGGCTTTACATTTTATTATTTTTACCAACGTATCGGCAGCAACAATGTTTAAAATTATAAAACGTAACATGCAAAAATAAAAATAAAATCAATCAGGTAGTCAAATGAAACGTAATAAAACAGTTAAATTATATTCAATAGAGTATCAAACGATAGTGTCACTATTTTCACTGTGAATTTGTGAGTCGTAAATAACTGATTTTTCAAAGATGTATTTAAAATAATAAACAAAAAAGAAAATTGCGACTGGAAAAACGTATGTTAATTGACTTTAACGATGTAACATAATTGTTTGCGAACACCTTATAGTAGTTATTCCTAAACTATGCCGTACAAAGAGATTGTGAAAGAATTTAACACATCAGATCTGAATGGGGACCTTTTAAATCTGTGCAACGTGAGGACCTATTTTAACATATCGAGTGTCGACTCATTGGGTTTATATTTTCAAATTTTCTACTCTATTTGAACCTGCGAAACCTTGTGCCGAAGCGCGCACGCTTACTAACTCGTCCACCAAGGTAAGATGACTACAAAATAGTATATCATACTATACGCAAATAACGCCCAAGTGGTTAATATATACTACATGCATATTTATTTTCCATTGTTAATAATTTGATTTGCGAGTGTTAAACAAAGACTGAAAATAATGAATGCTCAGTGGTAATTTACTCTTATGAGGAATGCACAACGCAACTTAAAAGGTTCAGGAGTTGTTGTAATAGTATAATAAAAACAACTTTATACTATGAAGTATTAGTATTCGACTTAAACTTGTACTCTGGTATATTGGAAGTTCGAGAGCCATTATTCGGTGATGATTTTATGACACGGCACCCAGACACTGATTGCGACAAGATTCATTATAAATTTGAGGGATGTTTTATTTTAATCTTATAAAATAATACTTATTATCATGTTATAGTTTCAGATCTATTTTTTTACCATACGATAGTGATAATTACACTGAAATAATGTGTCCTGAAAGACGCTCCATTGCAGCACTGCTTGAAATAATTTAATTCTAAGGTCACACAAGTTTAAATTTTCTCTATATTTACGACATACCTACTCGTGTATGAAAATCAGCAAGAAATAAGATAATTTCTCACCGCGTACATAAACATAGTAGAAAGATATTTGAGGACGAAAACCGGATTTCTAATGCTGATGCATACGTTAATTAACAAATTCAAAACAATTGGCTTTGGATGAAAAATATAAGAATATTTTTAATGTGGTGAAATTTAGTGGTCACAACTTCGATTATGTTAAATATGATATTTAGGAACTTAATTCAATACAATTATACGAGTATTTCACAAAAGTCTTTACTTCTCCACTACCACCAAAGCTCATAGTGTAACATGAGCTGTTACTTAATTTATTAAATGTCACGTATAGCAATGGGTAAATTATCATATATCAGAAGAATATAAAGGGTTAAAGGAACAGGTATATTTTTTTACAATAAAATTAAAATAATATGACGCCTGCGGCAGAGTTGGAAATTAGAACCCAATCAAAATTGGGAAAGGTAACCATATTATAACTATTTCGTGTAATTTCCCGACATTTTTCCATATTTCAAGCGTGAAAAACTATATTTTTTTTTCTAAAAGGCTCAACGAATATTCATTCAAACGACTTTAGTGTCAAATAATGCTATGGTAATGTACTAGCTTGGTGAGATCTCAGTCATTTTGCGTGATTTATAAAAACACTATCAATCACGTAGACACGTAGAGTGAAAAGTTCCGATAAAATATTGGTGATAATGAAAAACAACATCTGTACTACATATTTAAATATGAACTCAGGAACGTAGCAAACATACAGTATACCCCTCACGATGGATAATATTACCAAAGACTTAATATATGTTCTTTTAACGAACACCATCAGAAATCACAACGTATATGATAATAAATTCTGAACGTTTAATTGCAGCTATAAAATTTCTCCATAATTGTCCTCGAGATGATTAACAATGTTCAAATATGAAAACTGTGTAGTCGCTTACTGTCCTTAAAAGTAACACATAAATGATATCGTACAATAAAAGTTTCCACAGTTGAATTAATAATACAGAATATTTCATTACTTACTTTATTTAAAGTTTTTAATTTAAGTCTTGTGTTACGATACAAATTAGAAGAGTATTTTAATGCCACACTTTTGGCGTGAAGAGATTCACCATTGAAAACTGCTGTGAAACATGTTCTAAGCGTAGACATAATATATTTTGTACATTTAAGTACCATGATGTGTTTCATCGATTATGATATAATGAGCTCATTTTGTATCCCCTTCCTCTCTTCAAAATCGATTATAACATATATGTTTAAATAAGATTAACACAAACATTTATTTATAACGTGATCTAAGCGTACAAAGTATTTGTGAAGTTTGATTTTTTTATAATAGTTTTTATTTTGGTAAAATAGATATTACTACGTTTAGTTCGAATAAAATAGTAGACTATGTCGGCGTATTATCTGTATTAGAAGATATTTCGTCCTTTTTATAATTTATCATTTTCCATTTAAATCTATCGTTCACTATTCTATAAAATAAATTTACATACAATATTATGCACTTTATATCTTGTACTATAGACTAGCTGAGTTGAAGGAAGATAGTGCTCGCTATCTCTGGAAATCTTTCGGCCATAATCGACAGTACAATTACACGAAATTACATGTCCATACAATTACGCCGGACCTCAGAAAGAGGCCGTAGAAGACTGCGGGTTCTTTTTCATTTTTTTCCATTCCTCTGAGGCCACCATCCTGTCAGTGATAAAATAAAAAAAAACACAAACCCGAGGGAATGACGGACGTAATACAATTACAAGGGATACGTGAGAGAGCAGAGACTTTTTGTCCTTTTTGAAAATGCACGGAATAGATTTCGGAGAAGTTTGGATAGAGATTTGTACTATGAATAAGTAAGAGTACAAAATGTAAATTACTCGAGTTCAATAACTTCCAAGATGCATTATTGTTTACGGCCACGTGAGAATTGTTCAAACGTATAGAAAACAAAAACATGAATACAAAAAGCAGGTTTGTTGAATATTATGAAAACGATAACCAAGTAATAGTTCATGGATTGATACATATTATATAATAATATATTTTTATGGCCGTATTAATCTAAGATGAATTAAATTGTATGTGCATACTTACGGTAATCATAAACGTTGAATCATTTAATAAAATAAATGTTTAGTATAACTATAAACCGACATTCATAAATTGTTCAAGATAAATAATATGGTCGTTACGAAGTGATTTAAATGCATTTTTAAATCAATATGATTACGTTAAATCAACTGAGAAGATATAACTGCCAGCCAAAACTGAGTGAATTAGATCAGGAGGCTATTAGTATATTTTGAAAGGTTACATTACGAGTACCTAATATAAAATATTATAAATCAGATATTTTTTACAAGTATTTGCCAAAATTTTAGTTTCAATATTAGAATCTAATGTTAGTTGTGTGTGTTTTATTGTTACTATTTTTTATTCACTTACTCGTACATTTTTCCAATTAAATTATTTTTGGTTTATAAATATTAAAATGTGACAATTACGTATCAGTGTCCTAATCGTATCTGTATTATAAAATAACGACTCAATGGCTAAATACTTTTTAGATAAATCAGTGATTGTAGGAATGAAATTATTAGCAATAAATGTAAATAGATTATGTCACGGCATTTCCCATCGGTATTTTATTGTAGCAATTGTAATTTGTGCATCGCATTTCAGTTGTTCAAAAGGCTACATTATATAAAAAAGTTACGTTACATGCTAAACATGAATACGAGAAGTACGTATAAGCAATAATCGCTTAAGTGAGCGTCTGCAAAAATCGTGAGAATCGGTTTACCTATTGCAAAAAATAAACAAAAAAAGCGAGTATCGAATTACAGTTATACGTGTACTAAAAATAAATTAACGTAATTGATTGTGGCCACATAAAGCGCAAGAAATTTAATTGATCAAGAGCAAAATGTATTTCTAAAATTAGTATCGCGAAGGACTGACTGGCAAGAAATAGGAATATTGATTTTTTTTTAAATTATTTTTGAAACACTTAAGGCTCTTTACGCATTTTACTTTAGCGCATACTGGAAGCGAACTGTCACAGCGAGCGGCGATCTCGCTGCATGCGTTATCCCACCACACACAGGTGACCAATCGCATCACGGCTAGTTTTCTGCGACTGGTCCACCTATTTGTAGTGGAATAACGCATACAGCTAGATCACGTCTAGTGTACCAGAGCCTTTACTGTCTACAATATTAAATACCCAGACATTATGATTTTTTTTGTATAAAAGAATAAATTTAAAGTATCTTGTGGTAAAGCGGTGGAGAGGTATATAATGTGAGAGATTGTTTTCACAAAATCCTAATTAGAATATAATTGCATAGGTGATGATTATTTTTGATGGAATGTAGGCAAGCAGTAAACACATATTTCTTTCGCTGTCATTTAAATATAATACGTGTATTTAGCTTATATTTACAAAGTAAATTAGTAATTTGCATCACATGTTATATGACAGAAGATTCTGAGTGAATGTAAAATTAATAATCTAGACAAGTCCGTGGTAACTAAGCTCATTACAGACCACACGTGAAAAAAATATAAATTATATATTTTTAATCTAAGCCAATAAATTATAAAAAGGAAAACGTAATATGGCCAAAAGATTTGTAGCATCGTAATTATATCAACTATATTAATATCCAAATTTTAAACAATTAACATCCATTATAAGAAAGTAATACATGTCAAAGAAATTCAATTTCACTATTGCTTATTTAAATAAACAAATCAGGAGTATTTTTTTATATTCACTTTTGCCAGTGGCGGTTGGTATATGATCCACTATCTTCCATCGATAAAAAAATCATATAAATTTGTTCAGAGTTGCGGTTTGGCTTAGCATTCACTTTAAAACTAGGATATGATTATTAAGATTTATATTAACAAACGCAGCAATCTTTATTTAAACGGTTTACATAAATAGTTATATTCGATTCTAGGTAACCCAATTGGGACACAAAAGAACTAATTGTTTTAAACTAGATCGTCCTTAAAAGTGAGAACTCGTTCAAAAGTGAACGGCATATAAATTATTCTAAAAAAATAATATTAATAAATCAATCGGTAGCTCTAGACGCATTATAAGAATGTGGTTGCCAAACTTTATGAATAAATTAAAATGCAAGCAGTGATTTACTTATTGAATGCAATACACAAGATTATCCACATGGAAAATAAATGGGTTAACCTGATAGTATAAACTTACAAATGGTGAGATAAATGTAAATGCTGATTGAAGCGGAAATACAGGTCATGTATATCCTGATTGGTGTTCCAATATATTTCAGTTTTTATTTTACCGGTTGCTGTAGTAATGTAACAAGCTAGTAAGATTATTTTGGTTACGTATATCTGCTATTGCAAGTCATAGTGATACTAAACTTTGTGTTAATATCAACAAAAAGTTGATGCATTGTATTAGTGGTAAGTGACAAGGCAAATTTTTTTGGGATCATCTAATTTAAGATAGGAGAAATGTATCACAAAACGTACATTATTTTCAAGTGTTCTAACATTATACCCGATTTGTAACTACATTATTTATCAGATACTCCATTATTAAAGTGACACATTTTCGCGAATATTATTTAAGACGTAGATTCTACGAAATTTCTGAACCAGAATTTTAGTCACAAGAACGTCGTAAGTGTAAAATTGGGTTAAGGTTCGCAATAAAAATTGTTCAACGTATTAGGTATTCAGCCCTACATATTTGAATTTTAAATATCCTGCAATTCTAGAATGTGAAATCACAACTTTAGGTTCCGAAGCACACACTCTTACCTCTCGGCCACCAGAAAATGTACAATAAATGTTTTTCTCATGAATGCTTAATATGAAAACATTTTTTTACTTACAAATGCACCACACATAAAAATGTATAAAAAACTTTATGTGACTAAAATTGGCATGATGCAAAAATGTCCACTAAAATTTTTTCAATGTTACCTTACTTGATCAAGTGAAATAAATCGTCCTTAAGTAAATGTTTTCAATGGGTTGAAAGGTAGGTTTCATTTTCATTCAACTATGGTATGTTAATAAATCGATTAAAAACACTATCCGTATTCGTCAGAATAAAAGGATAAAACAAAAAAAAAATGCTAGAATCACTGCGCTCAAGAGAACCAGTTTATTCAAATGGAGGAGTCGAACCCGTTCTGAAGAAGCAACGCGGGGCAACGCGCGGGAGAAGGGGGCTTTTTAATTTTTAAATGCATTGTATAACTGGCTCGAGAATGGAAGAATCCATGTTGGCGCGAGTTACGTAACGACCGGAAACCGTAAATGCGGCAAAACGTTGCAAAAATTATTGGCGCCAAAGAAAGTGGGGCGGCCGTTCGAAAAGTGAAAACAAATGAATTCGTCAATGGGCGACGTGCACATCGCTCGTAGAGATTGTCTATAAATAAAAGGTACTACATCTAATATCTGTAATAATGGAAATGTGCCATATACAATATTTTTAATCTGTTGTTGATCACCGGCCGTAATTAGAAATAAATACTCGGAAACGATCAGTGGATCGCCCCGTACAATCGAATAGAAGTTGAAAGATTGTAATATAACAACACAGTTAACCTAAAAATGGCAGTCAAAATGACATATGCAAATGTCACGTCACTATCATTCTCCGTTTGGAAGGAGCTCTTGTAACAGGCACACACACACACATGTATTTTCTATTTTAGATATATTATAATAATTAAATTTATAACTAAAGGGGATCTTTTTGTTTATAGAAGGTTCATAGTTAAAGGAACTAAAAATTTAGCTAGAATTGTACTTTTGAAATTTTATGTTTAAAGTTTAATAAAAGCATATTGTAATTATTCAATGAATAAATTTTGTCTTATTATTCACTAAAGTACTGTTTTGGAATGAAAACATCACTGACCCGAAACGTCTTTTTCAGTCACATTTTGGTTTGTTTTGAACCGCAGCCCAAAAAAGTTGCCGACGCCTGATTTAGAGTTTTAATTTAAGTAAATATATAGAAAGATATTGTTGTCAAAATTTTGGATTCTATATAAAAAAAAAGCAGTGTTATATTGCCTTCGTGGTAGAATATAAAATTATAGTCATAAAGGTACATATGTATCATTACTTAAATTTAGATCCAAATAATCTCTAGACTCTAATTAGGTGTAAAACCATATTTTAGATGGAAAGGATATCTGTGGTTAGACCAAAGAAAGACCACAGATGAAACGTAAATGTAAGTATATGAAAATAAAACGCCCCTTTCACAAGATTGCACTCCGACCGCGAAATCAATTACGGCAGGATAGAAAGGACATGATGTATTCTCCTAATAGGCCAACAGGGTATTCAGAAAAATTAAAACACTCTGACTGTTGAAAAAAAAACTTTCGCAAAACTAGGAAGTGCCCGGAGTTGAATGGGCAGTAAGATGTTATTAGACTCACGATTTGCAGCTGTGTCTACTGTGTAATGTCAGTTTTTAAAAGCCATCGCACGTGATGAAAAAAATGAGAAATTATTTTGAGTTGTTTATACTTCTCACATTTATAATAACACCATGATTATACTACTAACGAATGCAATTTGTGATAATTTGGTGCTAATACTATCTATCAATATTACACGAATAAAACACATGGAAAAAAAGGAGAGCACAAATATATACATATGCCGGATTTAAAAATTTCTTCATTTGTATTTGTTGTTCATATATAGACAGACGTAAGGTTATCTTCGGAATTGATCCATATTCATTATTAGAAAATGTAAATTGAAAGGAATGTTAGATACATTTACACCATAAACACCAAGTATTTTGTCATTAAGAACATGAAAAGTGCCGCTGAAAGCTTCCAAGTATAATTAAATATTTATAGTACCGGCAATGAATAAGAAAATACTTCATCGACTAAAGCTTTAAGATCAACTGAAGCGTAATTCCTATCAAGCACTTTCAGTTAATAATACTGATCATTTAACATAAAATTTGAAGAGCATTTTTGTGCCTTGATTTATTTGCTTGGATACCAAAATTGTGATTCTAATACCTAACCTCTCTTTGCAAGGCCTAACGGTAAGGTAAACAAACATTTGTATTCCGTATTCCGATTGAGAAGTTGGGCGAATTTCCATCTATTACAGTTATCTACAAGTAATAGTGATATTCGGAGGTACCGTATATTATATTGTATATATATTATTCAGATACTAGTCTTTAACAAATAATGGTCGAAAAATCTCTAAACAAATTTTCAAAAGAAGAATATAATAAATGCACAACCCATCATGTTATTCAACGTACACCCTGTTACAACTGCACCGCAGTACAAAAGGATTTATAACAAGTTTAGTCCTAACGTAATTGCATTATATTCAAGCCGTCATACTCTATCAACTACGAATTGAATTCATTTCAAAATCAAGGATCGATTCATACCCTAAAAATAATCGAAAATGAAGTCTATTTATTTATAGAGATTTCTCAACTGCGTTAGTATTTGTTTTTATAGAATATACTTAATGGATGGTAATGAATGAATTGTTAAAATGAATTATAATTTTAAAATTATAAA
The DNA here is from genome assembly GCA_022683975.1 of Rhyacophila evoluta. NCBI lineage: Eukaryota > Metazoa > Arthropoda > Insecta > Trichoptera > Rhyacophilidae > Rhyacophila > Rhyacophila evoluta. The sequence goes on along the minus strand of JAGVSQ010001700.1, from coordinate 16,450 downwards.
GCTTTGTGGTTATTTTATATTGAAATATATAATAAGAACTGCATTGCGTTTATAACGGTTAATTCCATATACGTAGTTTTATAAATAAGCAACCCGTACAACACATTATACGTATGCAAATTTTTAATATCATAATTACAATAAAAAAACACGTGGAAAAAACTACCAGCCCAATAGATTAATTAATATTTTCAGTATGGTTATTTAAAGTTCTTACTTTAGCCGCTCAATAATAAATTAACTTGATTTTGCAGGCGCTATAACTTGAGTCAAGACTTCTTCTACCGCTATTTTCTAGTCGGACAGGTCTTCTATGATGCATTTCTAGTTATTTGAATGGGCCAAGTACCTAACACCCATCAATTATCGTATTGATTGAATTTATATAGGATTATGGAAAGTAATAATAATAGTATGCTACCTTCGAAAGTATAATATACAATAACCAAGGTATTAAGCATTGCAGTATATTTATAATTGTTTAATTACTATCATCGACTAATTGTTCTTGATGGATTTTAATATTAATCCGACATCTATTTGCATAACAGAAACTTCCTTATATCTATCTATCGATATTTTAAAATTATATTTCAGTATTGACAATAGCTTATACACCTACATGGACATCAGCAATTATTTTAATTTGTGTTTTTATTTGCTGTAAAATCACCTCCGCATAGTGTTACACATCGATGTCCATAATATGAAGATATATAATATAGAAATTAGAGTGTACGAATATATATAATGGAAAGACTCATCTCGAATTTTTAAAAGTATTAGTTGTCAGCCAACGGCTCAACCCATCGAAAATTCTGTCCCGCATCTTTGAAAATCCAAATTCCTGTTGGATTCCATTTCGCAACTTTTTTTATCAAACAATAGTCTGCGATGAAAATTATACTTTATGATTCCATTTTTAAATGTTACTGATAAACTAATATATTATTATTTGAATATATGCAGTAATTATTCAGTGTTATATGTAAAACATTATTATTTCTTCTCTCCGTAAAGCTCAAGCCAAAGAAGCTTGATTTGGTAAACTTTTTTTAGTAGTTTCTAGTTTAAATTATTAAAAAAAAGCTTTTGTGTTGGTGGTCACCAAAAAGCTTAACGATCTCCGTTATTACTCCTGTATCAGTCAACGAGCTCAAAACGTCATTTGGGTGGTCCCACAAAAAGCTGAAGTTCAGTCCGTAATCATCATCGTAGGTACTCAAATATAAATAATATGAGGTATTACTACTATTGCGAGTTTGTTTGAAGTGCGACGTGATAATGATGGGAAACTTTGACCCGGTGGTGAAGGATGTCCGAAAGAGAAAATTATAGACAAAAACTACATTTACGTCACTTAAATACTGGAAAAGGGAAATCATTTTACTGTCTGTTTTTGTTTAGTCACTATAACGAGCGTACTTGTTGGTTGATTGAATGTCGTATTAACATAAGTACAGGTTGATACAATGATATCATACACTGTGTGAAGATAATTAGCAGCAAATCCAGAAAAAGGAAATGAGACAGACATGTATGAATACTAAAAAAACTAAAAAAGAAATGGCAAGAAACGCCGTCTCAGTTTATGAAGAACCCGACAATTAAAGTTAATTATGGAAAAATAAGAAGGATAACTAACAGGAGCTAGGCTTGGTTATAGCGAGAGGGAAACTTATTTACGATGCGGGGATCTAGTATTTATTTTGACAGTAAATATTTCAATTGTAAAGTTTCATTTAAATTAACAGTATCAATCATTAAACGAATATTTAAGGAAACACTGAGTATACAAATACGGATGGGTTCTTTGGATATTTCACGGCGTAGTCGCTAGGGCTTCCATCTTTCCCGCTGGGAGCTTTTTGCTACATCATCAAAAAACAATCTGACTGATAATTCAACGATCTTCAATCTTTTTTGTTTATGATCTAAAGTATTCTAGTGAAAAAATATTAAATGCGTCACCTAAATTAAATGTATAATAAGTGCAGTAGTAAGTCGAGTAAATGCAGGTAATAAAACATGTCGAACAGTAAGCTAAGCTGAATACGTTCCATAAATGGAAGTATGATAAACATTACATACAAATGCCTGCGTTTTGTATTTTTATTGATAACATGATTTATGAAAACCGACAATCTGAGGTCTGGATAATAGATTATTTTCATATCAAATCCAATAAGGCGAATCGATTGAAGTGGAAATACATTCGACCCGAGGCGTATGCAAATAAATTCACTGCACAACACGTTTCATTAAGACAGAAATATTCAACCACAAGTAAGTAAACCAAATCATGTTTATTTACTTACCTATGGTCAATATGAATTCATTTAACCGTATTCTAAGGAAAGAATTATTTAATATCAACACATAATTGTGTGCGTAGTATATTTAATAAGAGTGATATAAACGACCATGTTAAATCGTTATATAAGTATAGTTATTAGAATAACGACACTGCACTATTAGTTATTGATAATTGAAAAAATGAAGACCGGTTGGAGGAAAATAAAATGTTAGTGTGATATAAAATCAGATATCTAAAAGAGAAAAGGATAGGTTTCGTTTATAGTATTGATTTGGTATCCACACATTAGTTCATGTGTCATCTTCACACATATTTTAAGTTGTTTATGTTTAATGAATCATGTCAACCGACAACTAAATGTTTACGTTATTATGCATGATTGTGATTTAATTGTATCTTATAGATAATAGAGAAACGGATTATAAATCGGTACCAATGGCGTAGTTACTACGTAAAGCGTTGATGACGCACAAGGAGGCTAGAATCTCAATTGTAGAATCTAGATATATTGCAACATATCTGCGAGTCTCTTGAATATATAAATTAATAGTACATTACGAAACTAATCAAAAATATTTTACAGTCAACTTATAAATTACAATTAAAAATTCGTCGAAGAGGGCCGTCTGTTTGAAAGACCAGCTGATGTGCCTTCAAAGGATTTAAAATAATAAGTAATATATGCCAGTTAAGCATTTATCTCAAGATGTCGCCTTAGATATAAACTCAAGTAGAACGTCCTCAAAATAATATGATAAAATGATCTCTGCCGACTCAATCTATAAGGTGACTTCGCCAATTTATGACTGACGCCTTGCAGCTGCAGTGGAATGAAGATCTGATATATGAAGAATAATAAGTTAGTCAAAATTCGGTCAGAGCAGTTGATTCACATTGTTACACACATACAGAAGAGTGCACAATGTTTTTGTAATCGTCATTAACAAGTAGATGGGAGTGTAAATTTTATCACTTTTAAAATATCTGATAAAATGCATACTTTCACACGACTCATAAAACTAGTACAAATTACCATATTCGATTTAGGTGTATACGATAAATATCGATATGGCTGTATCACGATTTCAGAACATTTTGTGACATTAGCTATCTGAAACAAAACAGCCTGTCGTACTGCTATAACAATAAGTATAATAATTCACCGACACGGATAGCGAGTATTAAAATAATAACATCTCGGATATTAGATGCACAATAGGCCCGCATCGATGCATTTATGGACATGCATAATATCATTATAGTACACATTATCATATTGATGCACGTGAACATTTTACTTTCACTACGGACATGTTCCACTCACGTAGTACTCTGGGTTATATTTTGAACGATATATTTAATAATACATGTAAAATGGGTAAATACATTTTTTGTACGCATGCTGTAATTTTAGATTTTGCAACCTTCAGTGTCATTTTAAAAGGGGTTGTATTTCAATGATACAGGTGGCAGTATTTTATTAAACACGCCTTCCCTGAATACACAAATTTCTACAATACAATAGTTAATCTTGATCGATCACTTTTCTCAAATGCCGCTTATCAGTTACACATCTAATCAACCGGGCATAAATTAAATGCATAATTTTTATAGTAAATTTACTATAATGATAGTATGCATGTTTTGAATACGTATAATCACACAAAAGAAATGTAACGAGAGATGATGAAAAGTGATTCAATTTCCTTCAACAGCGATTGGTAGTGATAAAAAACCTGTCTAAGTTGTGGCATAAAATATGTGTATTTTAGTTATAAAATATGATTTTTGATCGATTAACGAAAGAGAAAAATAACATACGCCCTAACCGAGAAGCGGTCAACGTTGATATAGATTATATTATTGCACAGATTGCTTGATGTAAAGAGCGGACGATGAAAGGAATGTGCAAGATGCAGTTATAACTTAGTTGATTTAATGATTTTAAACAAAAGCGACGTTACTGACAATCCGTAATTTGATTAGATTCGCGACGAGATTAAATGGAGATTATTTGGTTGGATTAATTTTGTTATACTATTTTAGGATGTATTATTATGAAGCTCAATCATGTATACATTGCTTTAAATCATTTTATCTGACATATTCAATATTACAGCTAAAATCAAAGCCTACTAGTTCACTGCGTAATTAAGCATATCAGTTTCACCAATGGGTATCATTGACAAGAGTCTAAATTTCGCTTTAATAGTTAACGCGGTGTTAAAAAGTGTACTGAATTGTTGTACATTCACTTTGTTAAATACAGCAAGTAGTTAAACGCATCGTTATTCCTTTACTCGCCGGTTGAAGAAGTAAGTGTTGGCGGTAATGATTTGTGAAAACGGTCATTCAATTTCCTTCCTCATTCGCTGTTCCCATCACGTTACTTTATTACGGTGATACACTTGAAGATCGTTATTTATTTATTGCTATTCATTACAATCAAGGAGTAGTAAATGCATACGTTAGCCGTGGTATATTACCTATTAGAAGACCTAAGTTAATATTATTATGATGAGAACGTGTACCTTCATAAATCGATATTAATTTTATAGCATTACATAAATGAATCTTCATGTATTAAATGCACTTTGATAAATTGAAATTATGCCGCAACCGTTAATTTTGAAAAAATATACATAACTTTCAGTAGGGCCATATCAGTCCAACTAATTACGTTTTAAAATTGCAAATAAGAAAAGAAGAGTGAATAGGACGAATTGTTTTATTTTAAGTTGATATTTTTTTTTCTTTGAATTATGAATTGTGATGAAAGATCAGTCTCTTTATTTTGTTGTGAACATTATACGCTACATTTTTTTCTTGACGGGTTACAACATTGAATGATTCATAATCGATAAAGCATGGTACGTTGCCCGTAAGAGATATGATTTTTTATGAGTGAGAGATTATGTAAAAACGATGCGCCATAATGATGTACTAGTCAAATATATTGCAATAAGAATACTATTCTGCACTAAAAGTGCACTGAGTGAAAGTAAATGTGAAGCGATAAAAATGTTATTTTTATTTTGAGATAAACAAAAATAAATTACAATCGAATCAAATATTATGTATCATAGCTTAGTTGTGGCATAATTTGACTAGAAACCTAATAAAAGGAATGTTAGGATTGAGCTAGATCAAACTATTCGCTAAGTTATTATACGTGATTTATGAATGAGTTCCTTGAGTCGAGACATAAAAAAACACATTTATCTTGCAGATAAATAATCGGAAACACCGAATAGCATATTTAAAAAATAAAAAATGACTACGACCACAGAGTCATCTCACGCAAGGATGATTGATTATTTGCACCCGCAATAAGCTGATCTCGTCTGTGAGAAGAAGATATGTTACCAGTAAGACGTTTCGCATGGAATATGGAAAGTAATTGATAGTCAGTGGAGTATGGCACACCCAGAACAATAAGATTTAGTAGGCATCCTATAACGGATGACCCAGCCAGAATTTTTAACAAATCACCTAACACGAAACGTCTACAATATTTTCATGAAAGAAATTTACACAAACTATCTACGGTATCTTCACATATAAAATGTAGGAAATCATATTAGCTGTGCCACGTTTTGAAGCACTATTTAACAATTGAAGGCCGGCCTTGACGAACACGTGGAATGCTATTAATTATAAATCGTGAAAGTATTTTTAATAACATCTACTTTTTTCGTTATGGTGTAAACTAAATTTAAATAAATTGCTACCGTTTTACGGCCTGCCGTGAAGAATATACTAAATTCTTTCGGCGCTATAACTTGGTACAAATGATTTAATCAGCTAAGTGCAGGACATTATTTATTGAATCAAATTCAGTGCACGAGATATTAAAAACAAGTAGCTTTGCTCTTAATGAAATTACCATATTCTAACTATAATATAGAATGCTAATATTATATACAGTGTATTATCTACAGTAGAAGTATGTTCGTGGAATATCTCCACTTCTGAAAACATGTTTTATTGAAATTAGATCTAACAAAGAGGCTAACATGTATTTATTTTAACTCTCAAATCAAATATAGGTGTAAGTAAAACGTTAGTAATTCACACAATTTACAATAAAAAAATATATGGATAATTGTAAGTAAGTACAACGGTTCCTATAGTTGAATATTGTTTTTCGTGAAGATCAATTGTCAATTATTCACTATATTTATTGAGCGTTCAATCCTGAATTTTTTATATTTAAATTTATGTAAAAATATAACAAATTGAATATCAACATCCAGCCAAACGATCTTACCAATCGGCCTTTGAAGTGATCATGTTAAATCAAACCTAAGTCAAATATATTATTAACAGTAATTTTATAAAGTTCAATAAATACTATTTTTGACGATACCGGATGGACACTGGGCTAGTTCTGACAAATTGTCATTTGACTATAACTAGAAATGGTACAAAATTATTACTTGAGCCTCGACTCCAGTGATAAATAATGAATTCGTTGTATGGATATTATAAACCGTTCTTTATACAATTTATACACGTGTTTGTTAATATATAATATTAATAGATTGCGAAATATAAAAAATCAGTTATATTATCGTTTTATTTTAAATACAAACTGTATAGCGATCATGGTGAACAAAAATTCTCGACACGGAAATGCGTTTTATTCGGCAGTTTGTTCAGAATCAAAAAGATTTCTTTCGTAGCATTTATATTGGATTAATTGGCTCCTAAAGTGTCACCAAAGAAAACACATAGCAGCGAATGAATGAGGTTAAATTTATCAATAAACTTCCGTGAATTCTATCGAATACTAATAAGAGGCTTAACGGAGGAGAAATCAGCTGTACGCAACACAGGAAAAAAACAATCGACATAATACTGTCAGACTATTTCGGTTTGACTGGGCAGGCATAAAAATAAAATTTAATCGAGCAGAAAGTGAATTATAAAGACCGTTTTTTTCATGCAGAAGCACTTAATTACGCAGTAAATGAAAATATAGATGGTTAAGTATGAAAAATTGACTATCAAACGATATGCCTTGGCTCAGGTCTTCCTCGTTTTAGAAAGGCAATTGAAAACACCGGTCGAAGTTAATATTATTAATCACGTTATAGGCGATCGTAACCAGATATTTTGCAAACGCAATCTATAATCGATAATAAAACACGTACGTAAATAATAACGTACATCAGTCGCTTCGTTTGCCGAGTTGGTAAGTGTACCCTATTTGTGAATCGTTTACCAACAGGGATCTCGGATTAAATACCGTAACTGCATACAACAATACAATACTGCGAAAAACGACTCGCTGGGTAGTCATTAATTTTGGGAATTTGTTCGCTCGACGTACAATCGGTTAATTATTAACAGCGTATTTTTTTATATGATTTTAATAATTCACATGATCAATTAAGGGGATACGTTTAATAGATATGTCATGAAATTTTATAGCATACGAAAGTATATAAGTGGTCGTACGCCAATCTGCTTGACCTAATAGCCATCCATGGTCTGCATCTAAATTCACATTATAAACCGCTGATGCGTAAGGATCTACGGAGTTGCCACCTGCCACCTCCGGTTCCGAATGACTCATAAATGTGCGATCGTATCATTTGAAACACAGTAGGCGATATTATATTGACAACTATAATTATTAAAATATAGCTTTAAATAAATATTTATATATTAAACTAACTTTATTGGCCGACTTTTCCTTGGGATACGTAAATTGAAACTCATCATTTATTCAAATTAATTTAATTCAAACTGTTATTATAAATATATTTTAATACATCGCTGTATACTTCATTTTTAATATCTTGTTAATTATCAATAATAATTTTAAAAAAATTGAAAGTTGACATAAAAACAGAAGGTGAAATAAATGATTTTTCTGACTGAAAGAAATTACCCTCTGACTGTTTATCGTTTGGAAGGAGTTTTTTTTATAACATACAGAAACACAGTATTTTCTGTTTTATAGTAGTGATATAAAAATATGCATAAAAGAAAGCGATCGTTTTCTTTACCCTTCTCCTTTATTACTAATTATGATTTTATGTGAAGACCTCTTTCAATTTTAATGTTGAATTTCTCCTCTTTATCAGTGTCTCAATAAGTGTTTTAAATAAAATAAAAAAGCTAATAATTATACGATCTTTTCAGTATATATAACGATATTTAATGCAATGTTATCGTCAAATTGGTAATCTTATTCACGTCAATCATCAATGTTAGTTTTGACATGCATAATAAAGAGTATCAGAAAATAGATAAATACTTTTTTGTTCAGCTGTGTAACTATTAAACAGGCAAAATTTTGATGATGCCCATAGAAATAATATGTCATCTACAAAGTCTATTTACATATTGATTAATAAGCGAATTTGTATTGTAAAAGGTTCTTTAGATATATAGATTAGAACCAGACGAAAATTATATCGCAGAATGGGAGTCATTAATATTTTAGTATACCACAATATACGTGTTATTGAGCTGTTAATGGGAAATATTTCAAGGGCGATTCACGTTCTTTACATAAACTTATACGTCTGCATATTGGTTGCGGATATTTGAAGATGAAGGTAGAGCAATAACAAGAGAGCAGAAGACAGTTACGATCATACATCATACGTAATAAAATTTTAACAAGTTCCCTTGAACGGATACTACTACCGTCATGATTAAAAACATGACGTACTAACCTTATAACTGTTAACTCATTTCATCCTTTTATTTTGTATGAGGTACATAAATATAATGTAAAACAAGCTTTTTGATTTTGATCGATTATTTTTGCATTCATTATTATTAAATTATTGTGGAAGTCACAACTCATTTGAGGTTTAAGATAAATGCATAATACAGTTGATTAACTATGATTGACTAATTTTCAATAACTATCATCTTATGTAGAAGATTGCTGATATATTAATATAATGGACTGTATGTTGTTAGACTTACTTATGCACTGACCATAATTAATTGTGACTGAAACGGAACATCGATGTATACACATGTATAGAACAACGGGACTGTGCTATGTTGAATAATTTAATAATAAATTCTAAATTATTTAAAACTGGTAAACTTTCATATTTGAGTTTTAAATAATTTAGAATTTAAAATCAATTTCCATCAAGCACCATCAGTCGAAAATATTAATAATTTAATAATGCCTTATACAACAACTTATGAAGTATTTTTATATTGAAAGCATGACAATATAATTAAATTAAATGAAAATTTGTATATATAAAAAATATTATATTATAATACATATGGGCAACAATTATTTATCGAATCCATGAAATAATTTAAGTAGAGATAGAGGGGAAGCTGTGTTTTTCTACCGTCATATCATGAATATTTCCCGATGGGATAATCTTATGCAGCAAAATTTAATAATTCAATACTTGATCATAAAACTTCCCACATATAGATGGCTTAATCTGCAAACCAGCCGACTCCAGTTGTGTAAAATGTCCAGGAGCAACATAAAACTTTGGTGAATGTGTACTTTACTGAATGAAGTCGGCTGGAATGTGCGGGTGATTTTCATATTTCATTGTTTTGTGAATTATTATATTGTTTATAGCTTTATAAAAAAACGAGGCATAACAGATCTTTTTACTTAACCGATGGATGAGAGTGAAATAAGAAAAAAAAAATAAGCAAAATCGTACGGTATAAATGTGATGTATGGTCAGCCTATTTATATCGTACCGTGACTAATCTTGTGTAGAAACGGCCTTTGCCGTATCTGTCAAGGTAGACGTCAAAATTTCACTTGAGCTAATTTTAATCGATCACTACAATTATTGACTTTATGATTGGTGGGTATCAATAAAAGCGATCACAATTAAAAGGTGTTTAGGCGCATTGTATAAACACACTGGGCGTAATTAAAAACGTGATCCGAGAAATTTCCGTTCGATCAGGGTTATCAAAAGGCATTTTCTTAAAGTCAAGCCACATGGCTAAATCAATGTGTTGGTTGGTTTATTATATTTTTAATATAAATTGAGATTTTCAATTCAACTAATACATATCACCGATGTATGACTTATAATAAGTATAACGTTTCTCCCATACAAGTTTTGCATCATAACTAAATAATTGTGTACATTATCCTTTTAATGTTCTGTGTTTTTATCTCCGAGAGAGAAATGATGATTATCAAATTAAATGTAAAAAAAAACTGAGATAAGTGAAAGCTATCTATTCAGTATCCACCTACGTAAATTTTACTTGCGAATTTAAGTCATACGTAGATTTCATAATCATGGATTTGGAATTACATAATTGTTTACAGTGACACAATCGAGTGAATTGTAAAGTGTGCTGAGCAGTTTTCCGGAATAAATAGATGACGGGAGAAGAATGCTCTAAATTTTAAATATTAAGTTAAAATTCCAAATTAGATTAGTGAAACAAATAATAGGTTTGAGATAAGACATCTTGGTCTTCAAGTTGGCAGCCCTAAACCCAATAGGTGCGTGTAGAATAATCTTGTCGGAGGTCAAGTTCAAAATGGCGTTTGGTGTGAAACGAAAAGAGCATCGTGACGGTGTAATTGGAGCAGTAATTTGGTTATTCGGTGGGCAGTGTCCGCTATTGTGCGAAGCGAGTCGATGTCCGCCATTTACTTTCTATTCAGAACGGATTATTTCGAAGGCAATGCGGATTATCTGCACGGATATGCGTTTATTTTTTTATATCAAACGGAATGAAATTGCACAGACTCTTCGAACAACACAAATTAAATGTAAAAAAACAACTGACCAGCTACAGATTTTTGAAACCTTATTTATTTAGGTTCTTCCACTTTTAAATTTGCGTAGCGTATTTTAGATTTGCATGTATGCGAAGCGCTCACGCTAACGTGTGAGCCAGGGTTTTTTAAACCTTTTCTGAATGGAACACTTCGCAAACCCGGAAATTTTAGCGTGACACTTACCTTATTTTTTAGTTTGGGTAACACTGGTGTTGCGCGGAACATAGTTTGGGTAACCCTGCTTTAAGCAATCGAGGAGATTTTTTAGAGATGATTTTAATGCTCAAGATGTTAAAATACAATAGACCAAGTATGTTTTGAGAAAAAGGGTTACATCGACCAAAATTACCCAGAACGCCTATAATAGTGCAAAACGTAAAAATAAAAATATACCACTTTGAAGTTGATATGCATATCGCAGCAAGTTTTATGTAAATTCGCAATGCGGGTAAAGAAGCTACTCACTGCTATTGAATAATTTAACTTTTTGAGGTTAATGAAATGCTTGCATTGTATGAAACGATTATACCATCAAGTACGTACACTGCAGTAAATATTTAGATAAACATAAAAAATATGAATATACATACAAATGTGGAGTTACGTAAAATTTAAAACGGTTTACACGCTCACTCAATGACCAAAAAATTTCACAAAGAAGAAAACTAATTTTAAAGTAAACTTACTATTAAGTAAAAAATCACGCAATATTACGACTAAAGTGTTTTTCATTAAGAACAGTTTTGCATGACTTGATTTTTAAATTCACAGCTCAAAGGTCAAATCACTTATTTTCACTTTTAAAAAATACAGAACGGTTCAACGTCGAAAATGTTTTACAAGAAACCAAGGTGAGATACTCACGCACATACTCTTTCAGTTAAAATTGATAATGCACATACATTTGAATATCGATTTAAGTGTCACTGAATATTATGTTTTATGGTGAAGAATGTTTTAGTGATTTAATTGATTGGATACGGATTCTTTATTTACTTTTTCAGTAATAGGGTATTTTCCAAAATTTTGTATAGGTAATATCTACGTATGTATGTATATATTATGTTATTAAAGTCATCTGCATCAATCATTTTTCATCCAACAGTAAATAAAAATTCCCGCGCTTAACACCTATAGACTCCCAAAATTTCACTACAACTCTATTTCTTTTTAATTAATTGATTTGAAAATAAGTCAAAAAAATACAATTCGAAGGTATTTTTCATTACTAATTTTGTACATGATACTAAATTAATGCCATATTTTAAGTAATTTTAAATACTGTTACATTAATTGGTAATCGGGAATGTTCGAGTGAAATCGTAGAAGCTTGAATTGGGGTAAATTTTATCGTTAACGTTCGAAATCGGGTAGAAAAGCATTGTCATTTTTCGAAGGGAATGCATTATGTATTTATTTTATTGTTATTTATTTACAATTGTATTAAAATTTAACCGTTGTGTACACATGGACTTTCTTAGTGTATTAAGAAATTCCTAAATCAAAAATGAGTGCACCATGTCATTCCTGATTAATCAATGCACAATTTTTATCAATGATACACCTGAACAGAAACTAATGAATACGTCTAGCACATTCTCAAGTGTTGAGTACTATTTCTCCGTATTTATTGATTCACCCTCTCGCGTTTCCATACAAACCGGTATGAGTGAGGAATTTAAATGAAACATTTAAAGCAAGCAGGTACAGCAGCGCATGTGTTCAGTCCGCAATACGTTTTATTATTTTTATTTGGCGGGCGTTCGCCAGCGTTTTAATTGATAAAATTAAAATTCGGCATTAAAAATATACCAAAACAGGCAGTACAATATCTGCTGGAAAGGATTTAAATTGCATGTTATCAGAGAGCTTTTATTGAAAAAAAATACATGTTAATAAGTCCCACTTAAAAAAAAGAAATTTAAGATATTATGGCGTTTTCATTTTAGAAAAGTCTAATGTTATTTAAAAGGAGTGTAAAAAAAAATCAATTACGAAAATCAGGTATGTATCGCGGTGCCTTTACTTTCAGTGTATTAGATATTTATTTTTAATTATAGAACAATTCATATGCACTATCATTATTAAACACCATTACAACAAATAAAATAACTGATAATTATTTGGTGTGTACTTAATTTGATTTGAATAAAAAAAAAAAATAAAAGAAAAAAAGAGATGGAGATTTTGTCATTGATTATTTTCCTAAATCTATGTTTTTCCCCAATATAAAAAACAACATATTTATTAACTAAAAGATCTTGACACACTTTCATAATAAAAATAATTTGTACACACACTACTACAAGTAAGGACTTGAAGATGAAGAAAATGTATCAGAACAGAAAATCGACTGAAACCGTTCTCGTTCAATAAAAAATACGCAAATATTATGGTGTAATACTTTTGAGGTTAGGTTTAGCACTTTCAGTTACATAACTAATATATTTATAACATTAACAAAATTGATTGCAATCACTTGTGACTGATAAAGTAACAGCAAGTTTTTATGCAATTATTATCAATATGACTGACCACTTTCTAAGACGTTGAACAGCCGAATAAAAACTCGCGAATCACAAAACACTACAATAATTAAATTCAGCAATGGCGGTCGTTAATTATCCGAATTCAAAATTCGAACACAGTCGTTATGTCAAACACGCTTATAATAAAAAAAAATACACACAGAACACCCATTTAAGACGCGGCAACGAAGGCGACTGAGGAAATTTTAAAAATCGAACATTGATATGTCAAACTCAGCAACTCATGTGCTAAGGTGAGATACAACTTCAGAATGATGTTATTTAATATTCATGTGTAAATTTCAATAAACGGCGAGTCAAGGACCTGCTCATTCAGCGAGAGGATGCGAGTTGAAGAGAAGATAAAAAAATACGTGTTCTATTATGGGCATCGTATTTATATTCTTGTGTCCACCTCAAAATGCATAGCGCATAGTTATCCTGCTAATAAAATGGCTGTGCGGTGGTATTTTAACGAATTCAGTAAATAAAAATTAACGGATAAGACTGGTTTGATAGCAAGGTAAACAACAACATAATGAGGGAGCCATAAATTAATTTAATTTATTAAAAATATATGTACATTCGAAGAATTCGTCGAGAGAATGGAGGTTAAGACTGTTGATACAATCATCAGAACGTGTAAAAAAATACTTATTTTATTTACACTTACAGATGCATAGATAATGTTAGACGGGCGTGGGACATAATGGAGATAAACCATTGTCTACATTAGCATTTAAGTCGTTCAATTTAGTAAAATATTATTAATAATAACATGGTAATAGTAATTAAGACTGCAGAACATACTTATTAAATTGAAAAAAAAAATGTATGGAGTTGGATATGATATATCCGAGGAAGTGTTAGACTTGATTTGTTTAAATAATCCTTTAACACTAATTTTTCAGCTTTTATCTTATAAATGTTTTTGCAAAATTATATAAAATCTGTCTCCCCGGTAGATTAGTTGGTAGCGTGCGCGCCTACCAATACGGGTAATTCGGGTTCGATTCCCCATCTGTCGGATTTTAAAGATCTGAAAATGCAGGACTGGATGGCCATTGGGTTGAGTAATTGTCTGACAAACAATTCTCGTGAAAATAATCTGTCAAGACGTCTTCACATTGCGGAGATCCATATACTCCTTTTTCGGAGTGGATATATTCACACTGTGTAGATCGATATGCTCCATGTTGGGAGCGAACATGATATAAAAAATATATAAAAATTTTAAGACGAATATTCTTAATCGTGTTCCGTTAAAATGTGGAGTGTGTAAATATATTTCCAAAATGTGAAGACTCATCTTGATAGAACGTTTTGTTTGTGAGGGCCAGTTATTGTCAGCCTACCGTTCAACTCATAATGGAACCGCACGCTAAGCCTACCGAGCAACTAATCCTGATATGTAATGTTACTGTACTATTTTAATCAGCAACTTCGGTATCCTAAGCTACTTAATTGTTGTAATAATGCTTTAATCTTTGATTTTGCGAGATGTATAATTTATTCACCCCATAAACAAGATGTGAGCAATTATCGATTGACAAATCAAAATCTTAAGAGTAATTGCATTAAGACGACCACCGAAAAGTTGAAAGTTTATAACAATTGATTCATCCGTCATAGTACATCCTTCATAGATGAGGGATATAATTATCCGAATATATAAAAGTAATTTTATTATATCGGTATTTTCTATTTCATACAATGTAATGTGCAATGTTACTACCGTGATATCTGCAAATATTCAGTATAGGAAATGAATATCAAAAAATTGTGGGTGGATGTTTGAATAAAAACATAGAACGTGCAAAGAACAATTGTATTAAACAAAGATGGAAAATTATTGTTCCCATTATGTATAGCGAATGCAAGCATATTCAGTTAGCCTTGGAGAGAATGAAATATAACATCAGTCAGGACCTAGAAGTTTAATACTAACTTTAAAAATGAGTGAAAAATTCGAAATAAAAATGAAGATTTTGCGATTTGCCGTATTTTACAACAGGTAAAATGAGCTAAATGGCAATCAATGGTAAGATGATATTACTGTTTAAACATTCGGTGTTGTTAAGGCAAAAAAAAACATTTGAAAATCGAGTCAATTTAGCGAAACATTCGCTACGTGCATTCTAGTATGATCATTTCAAATAATTAGTGTTCGCAAAACGTACATTTTATTTTTAAATAGCATTAGGAGTTTTGGCGGGAATCGTGAAGTGAATATATTATGATCCAATGAATACGCTGCCATCTACATGCGACTGGTTAATCTAATGTATAGGCAGCCATATTGTTTCTATGACATTTACTAATTGTATTCCGTTTTGTCCGCATTTGTGCAGTAGCGTCTTTAATCGATTATTGAGAAACACTCACTTTTATAAAACATGTAAAAATCATCTCGAATATGTACTATAAAGAATAGGACGATATAAATTAATACACATAAAAAACTCATGTTAAATTTAATTACAGAAAGGTGTATCAGAACTATCTAGCCATTCGTGTCTGTAGTTTCATTCCAGTAATTATGAATTATAACCGTTAAGGAAAAAGATCGTATTTAAAATATTTGCCAACTGTTTAAGGCACAGTCACGGAGAATGAGCCTTCATCCAGGATTCCAGACAATATTAACATATTTCGAACTAAATTATTAAAAATAAGAGGAACGTAATAAAAATGTTGTCAGCACTATGGAATACATGATTTAAATTTGTATTATAGATTCTAGACCATACATTCTGCTGAGAAAATTTAGATATTTTGAAGTAATAATTTAGATAATTAATATTTTCGACTGATGGTGCTTGATGGAAATTGATTTTAAAT
>JAGVSQ010001699.1:0-27778 GCA_022683975.1 Rhyacophila evoluta | reverse complement strand
AAAAAATATATATATATATATATATGCACATGCAAGTGTAATATAAAATGATGCATACAACTGAAGAAAAATATTCATTTGATATTTATTGCTCTGCTTTTGAATATGTAATTAAATTATGTCATAAATTTAATAATTTTGTCTTTTTTCTTGCCGTATGTTTACGAATATTTAAAGCTTTTTTCATATTATCAGACAAATAAAAACTGTGTGTGATTATTTGTTCTTTCAAATAGAAGTTTATTAAATCTGAAAATGTTTGACGAGAATATTATTTACAACTTGTTGCGAACGAAAATAGTTAAATATTTAGTTTAGTCTGTACACATTTTAAATCGCCCTTTCGGCACGAATCTGCTGACGTAAGGTCACCTTCGGGACACGCCGTCACTCCGACCCTCGAATCCTTGACATTAAAACACTCCCCTTCTCGTAAAATCCTCCCCTGATTCCCACCCCCTTTCCAGCTCCAGCCACGAGCAACATATTGCCGCGCGGAGTGGGATCCAACGAATAAACTTTTTTCAGAAAATACAAGTCTAATCTGGATAAGAATTTTTTTTATCGAATTAAAAAAAAAACACTTCGTAAAGCGTCGTCATTTAATATAATATTATAAAAATTTGCAGTGGTCTGGAAAGTTTATTGTTAAAAAGTATATAAGATTATGTACAATAATTTATTTGTCTTAATTATATAGGAAAATTATTAAATTATTCCACGTGATTCTCTAGCTATTAAATAGAAAATCTCAAATATGTAGGCACGCGATGTTTTTCCCGTTTATTTAAAAATTGATATATCACAAATGAAATTTTATTTAGGCCAAAATTTTAGACACGAAAAAACTTCATTTAACTTATCTTTAATAGTACGTTATTCAATCAAAAATAATGGTTTTATAATATTACATAATATATTATGCCAATTTATATACTACAAGTTCTAACTAACAAAAGCAATTGTCTTCTGTCAATATTCGTTGTGCTTTATGTGACCCTTTATAATTAATTTTCAGATCCGACATTTGGTGGTGACTATCAAAGATAGAAACCTCAAATTCTAATTTCTCCAGAGGTCCCTGAAATGTCTCAATCCGCCACTGCCTGTTAGGCCTTCTCGTTAATTTTATTATTGGGTGACCTCCACAACTTTATTTGGGGGTGGGATTCAGACATACATGTAAGAAAATTAATAAAGAATTGATTGGGTTTTACCAATCATAGAAAGACGTGAAATCTTTTCATTCATTTTTTACCAATAACTAACTCACTAAAACTTCTTTCTATTCATTATAAATAAATGGTATTTAATCCAGCTAAGCATTATTCTTACAATTTTATCAATCTTTTGTGTTTTGTTCATTATGGAAGAAAATTAATATTTACATATATTCTGCCGTTAAGAAAGGCAAACACTGCTATTTTTGGTATATAACATTTCCCTTAACTCCCACCACCCACAATCTCTCCCCACCCATTACGCGGACGTAAACCATGGCGTAACGAACGTGAGGCGTCTTCAGAGTATCAAAAGTGTTCCAGAAAAACCTTTTCAAAACTTTAGTTTTGCATGCACTAGAGTGTGCATGATTCCTATTTAACTAAATTCTGTAAATTTCGAGCCTTGTAAAAACAAGACTTTCTCCCCGCTTCTTCACCTAAAAGAGTTTAGTGAACGTTCAAAATGAAGCTCAATTACTAACTAGCTTACATCCTTTTGATCGAATAGGTATAAAGTTGTATTAATTGTGATACATATATTTTACTTGCAATATATTATAGAAACTATTTTGAAAAATCGAGGGTTACGTCCTTTTGCCTTTCTTATATATTATTACTTCGGATTATATTTTTATATTAGATACATATAGAATATATTTTACAAAATAATTGAAACATTATAAAGTATTTTGAATAATTTGTGAGACTAAAATGTATTAACTTGCCAACAACAAAACGATTACGATTTAAGAGTAAAGCCTTTATTTGGGGTAGATACAACCGACGCCTGTACACAATAAGGCTTCACTAACCTTGTCTACGTTCATAGTTTTAGCCTTGGTGACGTCGTAAAGGTTAAACGTAGATTTTTTTGAAATTGTGTATTAATGGCAGGTGTGGTCTATAAAAAGTGTTAATTCATTATTCGTTTATTATGCTTTTATTTATGGTCTGATAAATTGAAAAATTATATTGAAAATGAAACATATTGATATAAACCCTTTCATAAGCTTTGATCTAATGTAATGAAGAAGGTATGCTTGTACATTTTTAATCATTATTGAATACGTCTTGAATAGAATTTACTGAAAATAGATTTTAATAAAATTGTCGCCACAGGCATTAGAGCTATCCTTTGATCTTGCACTCACAATATTGCTATGATATAAGATAACTAATTATCTACGATATAGGTAATATATACATAAAATACCACTTGATAAGCGAGAAACAGAAGAAGGAACACCCGACTAAAAATAGCACGTAAGGCCGAGGCTATGATAGATGCCACGGCGGTAGAGCGTCAGCTTGTCATCACAACAACTTGCTCACTTGCTCACTCACCTATATATAGCTATTTTGCATCTCTGTTTCCGAAGCTCTGCTGCTGTCGCTCTGCCGCCGTGGCTTCTATCGTAGCTTCAGCTTAATAAGGATTAAAAAATATACAAATACAAAATTACAGTCATATTAAGATGACAGCAAAAAGGTTGTTAAAAAATGCTTTTCACCCGAAATTATTTGGCAAGATGCTCCGTCAAGGATATTTTTTTTGCTATAAGTACGTGTTTTAATGTGTGTACTCGATAATTTGTGAACACATTGTCACATCGAGATCAGTAATATCTCCGTGTTTAGAACATCAGTAATTTCATTATAATACTATGTATTTAGATGAAAATATATTTTTACATTTTATACACAATATTTAGAAGAAACCATTATTTTAGTTAATGCCGGAAAATCGAGAATAAAAATGAGCTTGAAATGTGTACATGAATTTATACGTTCGTTACCATTTGATTTGAACAAATGTTAGTTTCATATGAGGAGCGAAATAGGGTGTGGGTTGCACAGAAGGCTTTAGCGCCTTTCCTGACCCGATGACCTAATTTGCAATGCACCCGGTCTCTCTTTGATGCTTACAAAAACCGTTTCTCAAACTTTTATACTTAAATCAAACAATTTAAAATATCATACATAATTAATTACCTTTGGTTTATTTTAACTATTTTAATAAAAAAAACTTTCCGAATGAATAATCTTACACACTATAATATCTAAAATCGTGGTTGGCATGTTCTAGAATGTATTTGATTAATTTTGAATTTAAATTTCATAGAGATTAATGAAAAGTGACCTTTACTTTTTCCGTATAAAAGTAAAAAATTGCCCTTCATCGAAATTAATTAAGTGACAGTGGCCGATCAGTCCGATAAATTAACAAATGTCCTTCTCTTTCCTCTCTACGTTTTTACACCTGCTTTGCCGACGTATATTATGAAGTAATGAACATGATGTGCTCATAAAAGTGATAGAAGAGTCATAAGAGCAGCTTCCCATAATAATAGTTGTTGTGGTTAGAGCGAGCATGATTACTATTCCGACTAAGGCCTCCTAATATCAAACCTTGTTGAGAAGAAACCTTTACGCTCGCCATAAGACAATAAAATAATTACGATTGGCAGCATTGATTGAGCTTTGGGAATCACAAACTTTCACAAGTAAATGATTTCGCAGGCTCGCGCCAGAAATTGTTACTTCGTCCGCGCTGCATCAAGCAGCAGCTTGCAGCTTGCTTCGATGAAAAGATTTTGAACATCTGCTTCACTCGGTACGATAGTAATTTTATTATATTTATAATCGAATCCCCCTGCACCTTTTCCTTGAAATTCACAATGGTATCAATACATCTGTAGTACTAAATAAATAATATTGAATCGAATATATTATATATTTTTATAATTGGTAGTATCGATACCATGTGTGCAGAATTGTATTCTTTTTTTTTTCTTCAAGGAAATAAAACTATTTTCTGCCATATGAAATTTATTCCGTATGAAATTTAATGAAACAGTCAGTCAAATATTTCCCTATTGATTCAATATTGTTATTAGTAATATAAATACTTGATAAATAAAACAAATCTTAGCTTAAAAATTGTAATTAGATGTAATTAGTTTTTTTAAACGTCATTATTTCATCCCGATGATCGAGAGATTGGTGTGCGCACTTCGGAGCTGGAGTATGCGGGCTCGAATTCCAAAGCTGTAAGAAGTTATAAAATACCAAAACGCAGGACGGGACGCCTAATGGCTGACAATCAATTATCTTGAGAAAGAATCCGTCAAAAAATCCATGTATGTATTTACTCAAATTCAAGAGTGATCATATTCACATTATTAAGATGCAAAAACATTCCAAAATATATTTTTTTAAATTGATTCCTTATAGATCTCGTATATTGATATAAAGGTGCCTATAAAATTGTTTCCCAGGTAGCGTAGTTGTAGCGTGCGCGCTTAGCAATCAGGGGAATGCAAATAATTCTCGTGAAAAATAATCTGTCAAGACGTTTTCACATTGCGGAAATCCATATACTCTACTTTCGGGGAGGATATCTTCACACTGTGTAGATCCATATACTCCACCTTGGAAACGAACACGGTACAAGAAGAAGATAAAATAATAAAATTAAATTGTAAAAATAAATCCTTTATAGTTATCCCACTTTCTAGTGACGCAATGGCAATGTTAGTTTTTGTGCGGAGAGTCATTTAAAAATAGTCTCAAATAATAAATTTGATAGGCTTACCGTACTAAGCGAAACGACCGGCTGGCAAATAATAATAACCCAGGCCTTGACATTTGAAGGGTAAAGATTCGACAAAGAGCACAGCGACCACGCGAACGAATTTCAGACGCCTAACCCCCTACCCTCACCGAACAGTCAGAAAAACTTCCAATGTCACATTCACAATATTATTTTATTATATTACAAACTTATTTCGACTTTCCCATCAGTTCAATGCCAATTTACATACCAAATTTTACTCATTCATAATCATTATCATTAGCCTCTGCTACATGAAAGATTCTCCTAAATTGTTCCAATATTTTTCATCCAATTGCTTTACTACGTATTTCCTTAAATATTTTTCATTTTTATGTGATTTTTTTTTCTTTCTCCGATATTCGAGCTCCTGATTTATTGAGGAGAGTGATGCCTCAATGATTATTATCACTTTTTTGTGGAGCCGAGCCATTTCAGTCCACGCCAACTCTGGACAACACACCAAATCCCAGACCGTAGCTATCAGATTAACCAAACTAAGAGGGTTTTATTCCAAAACGAATATATTCCACTACTGCAAAATTTAAAAAAGGATTTTTAACAAGTAGTTTTTGTATAAAAAAGCCATATAGAATGTTTTTAAGCGCTTATATTTGTTTTCAATACTTTTTTCCGCCGGTTTGTATGCTACATGATTTTTAAATACAAAAAATAGTTGTTCAAAATATTCTTTTTAAAATTTTGGCACAGTGGAATAAGTTCACTTTGGAAATATATCTCTCATATTTATCTACAATCTCACGAAAAGATTTCAAGAAATTTGATCTCTTTACGGTGTTTAAATATTTAAGGTATCTTCACTATAATCATAATCTCGATAGGCGAGTGATAAAATTATGACTCACCTGTGAGAGAGCCAGACGTGTGGTATCCCACAGCTTAAGCAATAATAATGAAGAGTCTTGGGGAGATATTCGGACTGGTACTCTGCAGAAATAATCTCTCCTTAAATTAAATTAAATTAAAATGACTCCGTGTCAACAATGACAAATGTTATAGCTACTTGTTAAATATGAGGACCCTGTCAAAAGTATAAAAATAGTTCGTCATGTGTTTTTTATGACTCACCGCTTATCGATCAAAGCTTATACGCCCACCGCTTAGCCATGATGTGAACTAAGACGGTCCCCGTTTTAGGCGAATTGTTATGTTATTTGGATGGACACACACGTGTGTGTCGTCAGTATTGATAGAATTAAGTGGCTGCGCTTATTAATCGATTCACGAAAAAGTGTTGTTCTGGTGGTTATAAATCTCATGTACTTTGGCGTCGTACTGAAGATCTAACCTAACCTTACTTAAATTCTAGACTAATCATGCATAGTACGAGTTTGAAGTGGTGATTTTTATGATTTGTTGTTAGTAATTTTTGCAGCCTTTATTGTATGTAAGATAAGTGCTATTAATAATTGTATAATATATAAACACCCTATGATGAAAAAGATTCAGGACGCGAAAAAGAGGCGTGATGCTTTGGACGGGGCTGAAAAATCAAACGCCAGGATCATACACTTTCTCGTGATCGTGCCTATTAGGCCACAACGCAATATGTGCGAAACGGCTGCCACACGTTGTGGCTATTAGGTTAGGTTAGGGTGGGTTGGGTTAGGTTAGATATGATCGGAGCAGATCAATGCAATAGCTATGATTTGGTTTCCACATTTTTAAATATGTACAATCCACAACGCGTTACCACGTTTCTCATATTATAATATCGCTTGTAACAAAGCAATATCTCGTATACCACACGACACAAATTTCACAAAATATGAAAAAAACTATCTTAAATATTATTAAATTACATTCAATTTTTAAAAAAATAATTTAATTTGGTAATATTTGGTGAAACAAGTTATCATTTAAAAAATGTGGACTTTGATTTGATGATATTGACTATAAAGAGTTCTTTTTATATATATATTTTTTTTTTTTGCTGTGTGGTGTACGAGGTATTGCTTTATCATGAGTGATACAGAACATTATACAGTATACTACTATATTTATGGGTTTGGTTGAATTGAAATGGTTATATTAAAAACATTTATCCTACTTAAAGTAATTTGTACCAGTAATTAATTGTTATAGGCATCGTGTTGTTTCTGGGTCACCCCTCTCTACAACAGTGATCCGGAAAATTTATTACACACTAATTTCCGATACAATTTTCTTCATCGGGATTTCTATTACCAAGGACTATATAATGAAATATAAATGAAAAACTAAGTTACGACGACCCGCCATATAAATATGTAATTAACGCTAATATTATATAATAAAATCTACATCGCAATGGGATACTTATAGATTGATGTAATATATTCTTGGTAAAGAGTTAATAAAGCAAATAAATTTTGAATTCTTTTTGATTGACCTCGACAGTGTGACATCATCGTGACCTTGATGTTAATACTTGACGACACGAGCCGAACGTGTTTTCGTTTATATTTTATTAGATTTGTTTAAATATATATATATGTATATTATTCAATAAACTACCACAATAATTCATTCTTTGGTTGATGTTGATTCGGTGTTGCATTGCGCGAAAACTAAATCTATTTATAACGACTACCGAAGCAATGAAATTTCCAGTAAAACGTATATTGTTTGTTATCCCAAATTCATACAATACGCGATACTATTTTTCCTATATTCAGTATAATGAAGCCAAATGATTGGTCACACGAGTCTCGTTATGACGGAATTCGACCTGTATATCATGATGTATTATATATATGTGATAAGTGAAGAAAGGAAAGTGTTATCACGGAATTAGTTCAAGCATTAACTAGATCGATAGAACATAATTAATATGTTTTTCAGCCACGCGTTGTTTTGATCTTCAAAACTTGGCAGCAATTCTGAACTCGCTTTATTTACATAAAATTGTATTATTGATATTATTGTTTTCCGTCACGTTTCTACACCTGTAATGCTTATGTATAATTTAATGGAACAAATGTAAATGCCCGAAAATGTTTCTTTTTAAATCTGTATGTTGAAAAACCACTGTGAATAGTAACTCGAAGAGACATATTTGCTGTATTTTTAATATTCTAATTTTTAAAAGCAAAGCAAGTTATAAGAACCGACTTGAAGCTGGTGACGTAAAGACGTGTGAGGGCATTCTCAGGGAGTGAGATTGGCATTTAAATATGATAAAAATGTCTGTATCCAGGATAGTTTGTATGCGATTCTACCATGATCGATTGAAAACTAAATCTAACAGACTTTAGATAACATATGTATACCTTACATCTGAAAAGTCTCTATAAACTCGAAGTAGTTACCCGCACTACATCACACTGGACTTCATACGAAATATTTTATAAATAAAAGAAATACTCGCTGATAATAATTACATTGAGATATTAGCAACAACAAATTAAATCAGAAATTATTATACTGGGGGAAATGATATTGTAATACTCGCAGTATGTAAAAAGATGAAAAATATACATAGATATTTGAGTTTCATCCTCGAAATGGACCATCTTTAAAATTAAAATATGTAATTAATGATTTTTTTTATATGAATAATCGTGATGATATCCAGCAAATGAAATACAATAATATGTTTCTCATTCGTCTTTGTAATAAATACCTATTTGTCGAAATAACGTATTAGGCACGCACGTATGGGTAGGCACGAAATTGGTAGAGGCAGTATGAACTTCCTCGTATGATCCTATAAAGGTTACGATTCACTGGACATAATTTACATGAAAACTAGTTTTTTTGCTGTAGCGATTTTGATCGTCAGGGAATCCCCGGTACATTATCTTGAGTACACCGTGTAATAATATAGTATATTAATCTTAAAGTCACACTTACTATTAAAATAAATTGTCGGTGCTCAGTGTAATTAAATAATAAATAATCTTTTTTTTTTAATTTATAAACCGTGTGACTTTTAAAGTTATTCAATATTCGATAATATCAAATGAAGGACGACCATTGTGTACGAAAATAAGTCTTGCCCCCCGTACTGACGCACGCCACTTGAATGGGTTCGACGAAATAAGAATTTTAGGCGTAATTTTATTATATTAGTAGGCGGATACTTACACAATGTTTGTTTTATTCAGCGCTTGTGCATGCAAAATATTTGAATTAAATAGAACCACGAATTCTACGAACAGATGATACGGTGATGATCATGATGATGAGTATTGTCACAATTTTCCGAGAACATAACATGTTATTTAAACTAGGCGAGATAAAATAAAAATATAACAAGATAAGTCACCATTTCCGCTCTACATGTATCACCGGAATATTGATGTATGTACTCAAGGTCGCGTCGTACTGGTGTGAAGATTGTGCACCACACAAGGGCGCTCAATATGATGGGCGCATTTTTTACTAGAATAATGAAATAAATTTTCTAGTATTTACTTAATGCAATGCATTTTCATAATTAATCCAAGCATGTTGTCAAGTCTCCCCGGTAGCGTGGTTAGTAACGTGTGCGCCTAACAATCCGGGGAATGCGGGTTCGATTCCCCATGTGTAGGATGTTAAAATCCAAAAATGCAGGACTGGATTCCCATTGGGTTGAGCAATTGTCTGACAAACAATTATCGTGAAAAATAATATGTCAAAAAAGTCTTCACATTGCAGATATCCATATACTTTACTTTCGGAGTGGATATCTTCACACTCGATTATATCTCTATGCTCCACTTTGGGAGTGAACATGGTATTAAAAAAAAATGTAAAAATATTTTTTAAATCTATAAAATAAAAATACTAGAAAGTTAAATGTGCGAGTTAATACATATTAAGTCATATAACTTTGCGTATACTTCTATAAAAACAAAATGTTCAAAATACTTTTGCATATGGGCGCCTTCTACCCACGACGCGACACTGTTTGTGTAATTATAGTTCGTTAGTTACAGTTTTTTTCTGAGGGGTGATTGTGGACTAGTCATACAAACTTTGACCGTTGAAAAATTAACGTATTGATTGGGACTGACATTATCGGTGTATGTATAAATATATCAGAAAGGTTGCTTTAGAAATTCATATATCTATAGTAATAATAAAATAATAGCCATATAAACAAGAAAAAATCTGTCTGTGCCGTATTTTGTACTTACAAATAATACAATAAAATCCGAAGACGGTATTGACAAGCAAAGTTACTTCAAACAAAGGTAAAATTATTTTTTAATACAAGGGTCATCCAATAACCACAAAACAAAATAAAAGACATTTTTTAAGTTCGACAAAATATTTTATGGGTTTTGTTTTATAATTTTATTAAAATTATCGAGAAAAGGAAAGGTCACAAAAATTTTAAAGGAAGCAGTAGAAAAATAAATTTGGGCTAACTTGCCTTTTTGATTTTGGTTATCCACGTGTACACGTGATCTACCGACGAAAAACGTTCAAAACTGCGCAATTTATGTTTATATAACTGGCGTGGGTATTATGCAAAAAAAGTTACAAGTAGACTGACTCTTCGGAAGTACAAAACGTGCTGAAAATTTTCAGGTTAGAATGCATATGAAATGTGCTGAAAATATGGAGTCATTTTTTTTTTTTTGATAGAATGATTAGGTTGTATACATTTTGATTATCGAAAAAAAGCCATTTTGAACCAACTGAGGGTTACGTCCGTTTGACTTTCCACGTTTAATATGAATATGGTATAATTTATATGATTCGACTGTCCATGCTAGAATCACGGAGATAAAATGGTTAGCAAAAATGGCGATGTCATATAACCGCAGATAGTTTTCTAACAGATCCGAACATCTATATTCTGATACAATTTGGCCTTTGAATAATTATAAAAATATTTCTATACATCTAACATTATACTTAAATCTATGTTATATTATTGTATATAATTTAAAATAAAATATGTCGAACATTATAAAGAGTGCATAATGAAATGTTTAAATATATTGATGATGTTACTGACTTTTATATGGCATATAATATTTTAACGTTCTGGTATTATTTTTTTATCTATGGTGCATAGGTAATTCTGATTAGTTACGAAATATACATATAAACTTATTCTGACAAGGTTAAAAATCGTACACATTATTATTATATATTACATGATAATACTTTACAATAAATAGAATGTATGTAGTTTCCATTTACTTGGATTATTAATAATTCACCTTATCAGCTAAAGTGATTCGGAAAATTTTCTTTTTCAAGAACGTCTGGCCAAAATACACCTTAGATTGGCCTGATTAATTTTCTATGTGACAGGCGCAGACGGTACGCTGCCGCAGAGGTTAAAAAATCGTCGGCAAAGTTATCTCGCCGATTCAAAAGAATATTTCGGTCCACATTTTGATAGGGCAACAAAAGGATAAACGAACTTGACCTTCCGTTCACCGCGGATACTCAACGGATAATCGCTAGGGTGAGCCGGCTCACACGTCATGCAGCATACTCTGTTCCATATTTTTTTATTAATATTAAACTACTTAAATTTGCATTCATTTACCTATATTATCTTTTATACTAGATGTCCCTAATATATCTCTCCCTAATAGCGTAGAGTTTAGGGTGCGCGGGGAATGCGAGTTCGATTCCCACATCTGTCGGTTTTTAAAAATCAAAAAAATCAGGACAGGATGCCCATTGGATTGAGCAATTGTCTGACAAACAATTCAAAATAGTATGTCAAGACGTCGTCACAATGCAGAGATTCACATTGTCCACTTCGGAGAGAATATCTTCACACTGGGTCCATATGCTTCACTTTGGGAGTGAATATGATAAGATTTTTTTTTTTTTATAAATATTTTTCTATAATAAACTAAAAACAATCTCACAATATCAATACGTTATCTTATAATATTCAAATGTATTTGTTGAACGATTGGCTGACAACATATTTTCTCAAACTTTGTTGAATAATCATTTGTTATCCACATGCTTCACAATTGGAGTGGATGATTTATATATTTTAAAATATTCTTTTAAATATTGAAACAAGGCATTCATCCTAAAATAATCGATAGCCACTCGGTGAGAATATGCACTTAATTTCACAACACATGTGCCTTGATTGTTGTTGGTCATTCACCGGATCTATGGAGCAAATTCTAAGTAGTTTTATAATTATGTTCTCCATCTTGTATCTTATTTATTTTAGAACAGCCTAATTTTTCACCTCTACAAGGCTTATTACATTGTAAATAGTTTCACCTCTGTGTCCAACTATCTAATAGTAATTAATAGTAATATCTCACTATGGTTAGTGTATATAAAGAAAGATAATAATAAACCTAAAAAATGTTCACTTCATTTGATATAATAAGTAAAATAAACGATTAAAAAAATATAGATTGATAATTTAGTTAAATACCTATTATTGTTTAGTTATGGGATTTGAATGTGCTTCTATTAACGCGCGCTCACTAACTCAACTACAAGAGCGACTGAGTACGTACAAAAAATAATTTAAAAATCAATAATATAATACAAAATGTGTTTTATACTTTCTCAGACACACTGTATTTACGTATTTAATGACCTTGACTAATTCGCGGTCCGTACAAGGTCACCTCATCATTATTAATTTCGCTTGAAATTATTTTCGTTGTATTAAATATCGCTATTATTCGATATAATGACAAGCAATATGTACAAATATTACGTGTATTTCGCGATTTTTCCAGGCGATTGATAAGTCAGAACTTTATCAATGTTTATCATCGCAAATAATTAATATCTACATTGTGTTTTTTTATTCTCTCAAGGTCGTCTCGATGACTGTATGGCACGCGCACATCTGCGTTATTTTTTCATTCTTATTAAAAGGGTTTTAATAATAATATTAGATCTTCTCAATCGGTTAGTTCATCGGTAACTTGGCAGCAATTTATGATAATTTAATTATATATTATAGCACATAGTTGTTGCCTTAGTGGTCATTTGGTTAGAATGCGTAGTGATATCGAAGGCCGTGTATTCAAATACGGCAATTGCAATATTTTTAAAATTCAAAGCTGAAGTTTAAATGCTTATTGGGTTAAGCGCATGGCAGACAATATTTATTTTGTAACCAAACAATTTGTCAAGTTTCACACTGTGAAGGTCCAAATGCTTAACTTTTGGAGGGCGTGTCGTTAAAAAATCTTTTTTCCTCTGGGTTTCCGCTTACATTTCCACATGTGTCTAAATATCTTTTGTCCAAAGCATAGAAAATATGTAAACAAATCAACATGAATTTGGATAGACAACCGATTCTAGCTTAGAAATTTTAGGTTCGTTACCGAATGTGTTGAGTGAATGGATGGCGACAAATCGTTGATTGAAATCTTAAGATATGAGAGCCATATGCTCCATATTCGAAGGCGAGGTTGAAGTTCAATATAGTAATAATCGGAAGAGGAACTAGCTGATGTGACTGATTGGATATCATAGTGTTTTAAAAACTCGAAATATGATAGAAATTTACAAGTAGTTCTTCCCGCATATAATATTTGAATAGAGTAAGTGGAAGTAATAATTATTTGAAATAACTGTTTTTATTAATTTAATGAATAATGAATGCTTCTGAAATCTAAACTAGACAAGAGTAATTTAAATTATTTTGTGAAGATATTCATTTAAAATATTTCTTTAATGACGAAGTTTGTCAATTTTATTTGCACAAATGCCTAAATATTGAGAACGTCTAGCGAAATATTGAAATTTACCTAACCTTGTAAACGAATTGAAGGTGATCCGTCACCGTCTAGATGCGCACATTTCGGCCGGAGTCGAATTGTCCGTCGCTCTCTGTGTTGTTTGTTCTTGTCCACGGTGCACAAAAAAATCTAAATAGGTAAAATGCGAACTTTGTCTTCTTTTCTCGCCCTCTAAACTTCAATGACAAGACGATTGCGCAATCAAATTATTGTAAATTGTTTATTCTTTCTTTTTTTTGTTTTATTGACATAAAAAAAATCTACAAAACAAAACTAGTAACAATATTCTGGTAGACTTTAAGGCGTCGTTTTGTATTTTAGTATATTTCAATTCTAATTATTTATTATAGTTGAAATTAGCTCTAAAAAGTTAACAAACATAATATTTTGGGCTTCGTCGTTGGATTGCCAGTAATATCTCATAGGATAATTATTATGCACGGTGATCTATGTATCTAAAAACGTAAGCTACGGTTGTAATGTGATTATTTTATTATATAATTTTAGTGAATTGTTGTGAATTGTCCATCAACAGAAAGAATTATCACGCCACTTATAATACAATATATCAATGTACAAAATACGTGAGATAACGTTACCGGGGTGCTATGCACATATCTGTCATTTATGAATGAAAGTTGTGTTCTCAGTCGTGCGACCGTTGGCAGATGTAGGCAAAAATGCGATAAATAAAATTAAAAAAAAAAATAGTTTGAATATTTTTATCCCAGTTTCCCTACAAACATTAGAATCTCACTGATGCGGAGACTTCTGTTGAAAGTTTCTTCTGTAGGATAAAATTTTTAAGTCAATTTTGCTCAATCCATTGGTGTACTGTATTTTTATTTAGTTATGTACGTGAATCCGATATCATGGATTCTGAAACATATGCCCTTCTACTAACCTGATAATAAAGACGTTTAACCGTATGAACGCCATCGACTCACTGGTGAGTCGGGCGATGACGTGCCCTGTATGCCAACGACTCACCCGTGAGTCGGGAAGATTTCTCTTACTAAGCGTATAATATTCTAGCTCTGAAAAATGGTTTCGACATAGGCTAATTAATACATACCCATGATGCGAGGCCACACTAAACATCTGTGAGTCTCAAATTTTGTAAGTCAAATTATTTGTCTTGCATGTTTTAATATCTCGAAAATCTCTGGCGTACAGGGTAACATCATATACATCGCGACTGGAGTTGACGAATGGAAAATGACACAAGTTAATTTAAAAAAAGCGGCTTTAATATGGAAACCTAAAATAATACATCAATGATGTGTACTGTTTAAAAGTCTTTTGGTAATTATTTAACAGGGCGTTTTTTTCAGTTTGCATGCTTTATGGGTGTGTTCTCAAATAATTTTACTGATCATTGGACTCAATTTCGTAATAAACGGAAGAGAAAGGTCAAAACCCTCCCCACACCATCGACCTTAGAATTTAATTAAATTACACCAAAGGAGGAAGAGGAGGTCATTAGCTATCGTGTGACCAATTTCCCACTACGGCTAGAGGAAATTTAATAATATTTCATCGGTGCTGTTAATACGCATTATAGGCTCAGCGGTAATATTATTTCTTGGAATATTCTTGACGTTTACAAATTGGATGGGGCATTTATCTTTCGTGGGCGGATGGCTTTGACACTGTGGTTTCATTTGAATGTTTAGTAATTACTATTTTAACTAATTTGTTTAATACGGATCGATCTACTACTGAATTTCCTTTCCTTTCTGTTTCTTTTTTATCTTCCTCGAATATTCCTAGTTATCATCTTCTCCCTGTCACTTGTTTTAGTTTGGTTATTAAGTAACGGCTTGAAATATTTTCACGATTACAGAGAGTCACCGAATTTGGCCATTGGATCTCCATATCGATGTTTGTCCGGTCACTATTCACATGCGAACAATTCAACCAACATTCTTCAACAAATTTTTGCTTTTAGCTGTACATAACACTTATTGGTCTCATTTCCTTACATTTATTCGACTCTCATTTCTGCTTTATAGACTGGTCGTTGGTTCTTTATAATGAAAGAATGTGTCTTAGCCATTTTTTTACGACGAGTGGTTGTCCATCCACCGGAAATTAATCTAATGTATATTTGTTTTATTAATATATTTTCTTACACCACAAGTCTATAACGCAATAAAGAATATTGAGAGATGTATTTGGAGCTATTCGTTAAATCAAGTTATAACTTTCTTAACATTTTTAACTGTTGGTCCTTTCGAAATCATGTGAAGACTACTTATCTTGAGAAATTGTTTTTAGCATTGGGTATCCTTTTTTGTACATTTGAAGTTAAAAATATATATAATGCGGTGTCAGAATTTGGACCCATCACCTCCGGTAACATCGATAAGTATAGATACTACCCAAGGAGTCAGACAGTACAAAGAAGAACAACTTTGCCGCGCGGATCGTTGTTTTGATGGTAGAATATACTTAATTATAGAATGACATTTTAACTTATAAATCGGAATGTTGGATTTGGAGACTTACTATGGATTGGCTGGACCTCTCTGTCATCCGCCACATCTCCACACACACCCGTTGTGCATTGGCGTATATCATGGGGCGCTCTTGAAAGTATAGGGTATAGACGATTCTTTTTGACATCCAAAATATGGATTAGACATATATTGCTTGTGACAAAAATGTATCCATCAAATGAATATGTGTTTTAATGAACTGAATTAAATTTATCAATGATTGAAGTTCTCTCTTTCCTTTTTTCCATATTGGAAAAATTTTATTCTCAGCTTAAAGCAAAATAATAATTATAATACAATAACACTCAATACGAATCATCGGTGGTATATGTAATAAATCACTGTGCATTAAAATTGTCTCATGTTTCAAACAATGCAATAAGGTATTATTGATATAATCAATATTTTCTTATCAGTCACGGACAATGTCATACCATTCTTTAAATATTTCCCATACAAAAGTTTATTTATATAATTGACAATTTTATTTGTGTCTATTGTATACTGTTATCAGTAGTGCCACAATACTTAATTAATTATATCATTATTATCCCACCTAATCCGATTGATTATACACTAGAAGATATATTAAATCTGACGGGTTATCGTAGGTTAAATAAACTATATTTATATCGTTTGAAATATGTAAAAACTTTTCATTCTTGAAAATGATACTATACACCCGATTCTCCCTTTACACGGGAGATGCATTAAAAAGGACACAGTACAACAAAGAAAAGGTGTTCAAATAAAATTTAAGATAGGTTTCATCGCACAATTCGTAATTTACTTAGAATTAGATAATTTTCAAATCATACATTGACTGTGGAAAGGAAAAATGATGTCATCCTCAGTTTTTTCAAAATAGCATTTTTCGGTAATCACAATGTATTACATGTTCTATCAAAACTATCTGGGCTGCTGATGCCAAGCTAATATCTAAATCTTTAGTTTGGAATAAAGATGGCCTGTCAAACTTGCGATCAGAAAAAAAAGACTTCCACTTCTTATATAACTTGTCATATTAATACCAGAGTGCGTAAATAAAACACATATTTTAGTAGTGCACTTTAATGTCGTGTCTATCTCCTATTTGACTTTGGCCCAAAATCATTAAGTGGACTTTTTTGTGCTTCCTGTAAAATTTGTTCTGTGTGGGCTACGTCCTTTTTTCTTTCCACTGT
Source organism: Rhyacophila evoluta (assembly GCA_022683975.1). Taxonomy (NCBI): domain Eukaryota; kingdom Metazoa; phylum Arthropoda; class Insecta; order Trichoptera; family Rhyacophilidae; genus Rhyacophila; species Rhyacophila evoluta. The sequence continues at coordinate 10,564 of JAGVSQ010001699.1, read as the reverse complement.
CGATTGTATTAATTTCACGATATATGTAACAATATAATATCAAATAACATAAGCATTTAGTCATTCTGTGTCGCTACTAGACAATAAAGTGCCTGATCAGTTCATTATAGTATAGACAATTTTAAATTTGTATATTTATAAATATTTTAAAGGATTTTATTAATTTAATATAAAAAGAATATGACGGCCCTGAAATATGTTTTCTTCGAAGTGAATATAAATAATTAATATAAATGTCTTTACAAACTTACGTAATTTTGGAGAATTCGTAATGAATGGTAGAATACACTTATGGTATATATGTTATCAGATAAGAAATACAATATCATATTTGATTATATTAGTTACGATTATAGATATTGATGTTATTCATATTATCACGTATGCCCGAAATTACATGTTTATCGCGGGTAATTTTTTTATTTTCTAAGAAAATTTCGGCAATGTTTATCTTATCAAATAACTTGGCAGACGAATGTGCAACACCAACATGTTTTTGTTTTTTCAATACTTTTATTGGGGAGCGACGGCTGTTGTTGGGTTATTATAAATGCATTTTCAAGGCTTCCAGACGTCTGACAATATTTGATATGATTAACACTGTTTATTTAAGAACGATTGTGCACCATGATATACTTTGCGGTGTAAGCCAGACTCATTAATTATTATCGATTACTTAAGGGCGGTTATGCTTGATTATTATATTCCAAAAATATCTAGGACAAGTAATAATCAAGAAAACAAATACATTTGTGAGAATTTTTGAGTCATTTTATCGTAAATATATTTATATATATTACACATATGCGGGTTGTAAGATGTCATTTTTTCAGAAGATTAAATTATAGAAGAGAGTATAAGACGACACCTCAATCGAATTAAGGTATAGGTTTGTACCGACCTTACGTCCATATTGTGCACCACATACGGGCGCCTGATGATGATAGGCGCATTTTTATATGAAAAATGAAATAAATTTGAGAGTATTTTGAATGTCATTTCTTCAATAAAAACAAGTATATTATAAAAAAATATACTAATATAAAATACTTTAAAAATATGCATGCTATAAATCAGTGAAAATATGTGAATAGGTAGTTCAAAAACCTTTTAGGCTGCCTCTAATCCACGAAGCGGCATTGTTAAAATATCGATGGCTTAATCTGCAAACCAGATAACTTTATTCATGGCTGAAAAATCTATTTTGATGCCATTTTATCCGGCTTTAATTTTTTACCGTACAAACAATACGTAACACGCCAGTCAACTTCATACAGTAACATACAAATTCAACAAAGACTTTTAAGTTAAACAACCAGGGAGTTGGCTGGTTTACAGATTAAGCCATCGATATGACATGTTAACAAATAGCACATTAAGTGTTGTTAAGAGAAAGATGATGCACAGTATTAATAGTTGTTGAATATAGATAATTTAAAATTATATAATGATCACACACTCAAAGTTCTTCGCAGATGACTTAACTCTTGATACTTAATGCACACTAGTTGGTAGTAATGTGATTTCATTCTCACACAGGCAGTATTTCTATAAACTCCTCTAGGATGACAAGAGTGCATTGGAAATATGAACTTCAGAATAAATTTTATTATTGAGGATTGTTTTATTTATAATATGGTAAATGAGTATTTTATGTTAAATCAATGGCCAGTCATTGGAAAGTTGTATCATACTAATTATTAATTACACAGTAAAGCGTGGAAAATATGACAGATCGGAAAATTTCGGTTTTCCGCAAATTTGAACTTCAGCCTTGAAATTTATTAATTCAAATAGTCGTGTTATCTCTTGGGAATAGATGTGCGTTATTTTAAACAAGACGATCTGTAGAATCCGAAGAATAAACTTCTTTAATCAATTAATGCCATCAAATCAATATAACGAACAGAAATTGTTTCAATTAGCCGCGAGCGAAATTTTCTTATTAAATTATTATCCCTCTCATATTGAAGTTTTTCTCAAGGTTGGACAGATGTTAATTACCGCCATGACAATTAATTGTTGGAATGAATAATTTCTTCAATATTTTACTAATTTGAAATATAAAAAATATTAAAAGTAAATTGCATCGGCCGGGAATCGAACCCGGGCCGCCCGCGTGGCAGGCGAGCATTCTACCACTGAACCACCGATGCTGTTGAAAACATCGGAAAAAACAAAATATATTTTTTTTGCTTAATTGCTCGAATTAAAAACAAATGTATTTATGTACACACAAATATGCAAATATTATAAAAATGTCTTCGCTATGATAATAATAATGTGAATCAGTATTATCATCTGTACATATTATACAATATAACACTTATAGTTATATTTTTCGTTGCATTGTGTGGTTTTATATATATGGAATTTTTCTTGGCTCTAACAAAAAAACAATATCATAGTTTGCGTCCGGTTCAATTCAAAAATCGTTTGGGCAGAAGTTTTTTCTATCGCCTATCAGATCTGAAGTTCGTCGTTCAACTGAGAGTTCACCGGTACATTCAATTCCACTCGTTGACTTTCACGGCTGACTGCCAGAGATCCATGCACCCAGAGAACTTGTCTGGAATGCAAAACGACTGAACGCGCGCAATCTGCACGTACGTTAGCTCGTCTGTGAACAATATGATTTTTATTTCCCATAGAATCATATTACTAGGAAAAGATTTTCGAGCTATTACAATGAGTCAAACAAAAAAGTTAATATTACCTAAGCAAACACGTGTACAAAAATAGCAAAATTCACATGTTTTACAAGTATGTATTGTACCACAAATATGTGTATCATTTGAAGGCTAAAGAGTGTTACGACAAGCCTGCGATACAAAAACGAATTTGTGATTCATAAGTCTTGGAATATTTTTTATAGTCGGTAACACGAGCTCTATTCCATGCAAACACCGTGCCCTACAAAAATTGTCCAATTTGTTACAGCATGCTTATAAAATTTTTATAAAAATATTTACAATGTAGAATTAATTGTATAAGATTACAAGCTATTTCCTTTGAGACTCTTTTTCATTATTACACATCGCACTAATAATATCATACCGTAGCGACAAACAAAGAATGATTAAGGAGATTAAAGAATGAAATTAATCTATTCTCAATCGTCGTGTTTATTTAAGTGCGGTCGGGTAGCTTTCTGACATACACACGAGTAAGAAAAAGAAAGAGAGAGAGGGTACAGTAGAAGGAGACTAAAATATATACACGTTTTTAGAAGGCCGGAATTTTTTGAAATATCTGTTTATGTATTTTAGTTTAATTTTGCTTTAAACTTTGTTTACTACGATCTATAATATTAAGTATACCTAAGAAAGTAGCTACATACATATATTTAGTATGTTTGACGAAATATTTGCTATATTCAATAAAATAAAATTTGAGCGAGAGATACTAAATCATTCAAAAATATTATTCAATGTTTTACGAATTAAATTATTTGTATATGGAACAAATACATCAAAATAGGATGACTAGTTATAATCAAATAATATCGGCTGGACTTTTTTCATCAAATATATTGAATCTTTACAGTGAAATTGATCTGTTTCATCTTTTATCGAGCTTTTATTTGGCTTCATTGGTTAGCTAGTTCGAACGTTTCTCAATCATTTTTCAAGCTCGAAATTTCTACTTCCGAATGGTATCGATTGAAAACTGCACACATACGTCTTGCTAATTATACAATATGATTATTTTTTGGAACAACGTTTATTTTTTAAATTATGCTATTAGTTGCTTCGTGTTTTTATTATACATTAGAGATTTATATATATTATTTATGCTATCACGATTTGTAATAGAGCGACCAACATAAATAATAATAATAATCAATGTCAATAAGCACAATTTTTTTGGCAAACACCTGATTATTTCTAACCAATTCAACGAATCCAGAAAAGTGTTTTTTTTAATTATGTCCACACATGTATTTATCCAAGGTTGTACCTGTACGCATATATATGGAAGCATCATATATGGTTTTAGATAGATTAAGATATTGATTTAACCAATTCAATGACAGAATTATTATTCGATAGGCCCCTGATAACATATTGACAAAATACAGTGGAACCTCGCTTAACGAGGATAATTCGTTCCAGAACTTCGTTGTGCGAAACACTCGTTAAGCGAAACAATTTTCCCCATATTAATCAATTCAAAATACGATAATGCGTTCTATGTCGAAAAAACACTCAAAAAATTATAAGTAACGTTTTTCCAAACAAAATTATACGTCGATATTATTACCATTTTATTTTATTAAATGTGTAAAAAATTGGTGAAAACGCGATACATTAAGTAAATTTACAGCTCGCATACCCACTATTTTATTAGAGTGATGCTTCTCAATGTACGGTGCAATATTTTTCCATGCTTCCAATATTTATCTTATAGCGCCAGAAGGCATAAGCTCTGTCGTCACCCCTGCCTTCGATGAAGCACGATGCAACTCCATAAGCTGTTCGGTGATCAGCTTCTGTCTATATGCTTTTCCACAAGCTCGTCGTTATCATTACTATCCACTTTCAACTACATAATGTTGGCCAAAGACTAGATCTCAACAGGCACTGTTTCAAACCCTTCAGTCACGTTTAACAACGCTGTCCGGCCAAAGTATGTTTCAAGCAGAAATAATAGTTGTCTTCCTTCCCAGTATTCTGCTCGTCACATGTTATGTGAAAAGACGCTCGCTAAGCGAGTCATTTTTTTATAATATATTTTGCTCGTTATGCGAATTACTCATTATGTGAGGTGCTCGTTAATTAAGGTTACACCGTGTAATAGATAACAAAGTTAATTCTTTCCTTTTTTTGTTTCTTAGAGGGAGTAATTAATTGAATATGTATTGAATAAGAGGCATGCATAATTGTCATTTTGATTATAATTTCATCTGAATTAATTTGTGTACATGTCAGGTGACGATAGGCGGGACGGGTCGAGAGCGAGACGGTTGCTAGGTAATCTGCCTCCCACACCTATTTGACCGCCAAATGTCATACAGTGTCACATTCAAATGTCACAGCCGTTTTTCGAAGACATCGCTCTGTTCCATATTAGATAATGATTATGTATAGTGGCCCGCCATCATGTTTCCGGTATAATTAGACCAATATGATGTGTCATATTATGTGCAGACATTGTTTTCAAGGATAAATTTATTTTTTCAGATCGACTGTTACTGCCAGTTATGTCATACCAACAGATCTGTCATTAATATACTAACCATACTTCTTTGCGCCAATAACAGGACATTTGAATTGCAAAAACAGGGTTACATAATTTAATAATATTTTGCACTAATTAATGATAACGAAAACGTACAGTAATATTGAATCGAGAAATATAAAGAAGTTTAGCAGACGTGTGGGTCAGCATTTTCAGGAAAGTTAATTCAGATGTACATAGTTAAATTAGTACCGAGAAGGTTGACCAATGTCTTGGAAGCGATAAGAAATAATTTGTCCCCTGGCTTTTGTGAGCTTGACTTTGTAGCTTCATCTATTTGTACAAGTATTTTTAACTGGTCTCACGGTAATTTAATTGAATGAATTAATAATTTCATCAATAAGATGTAAATATAATATATTTAAAAACGATATTCTATTAAAAGTATTTTAACATGCGACAATTATTATATCCCCGATTTTGTAGTAGTTATCGTGCGCAGTTAGCACCCAAGGAATGCGGATTCGATTCCCACGTCTGCTGGATTAAAAAAAAATGAAAATGCAGGACTGGGTGCCCATTAAGTTGAGCAATTGTCTGGCACCAATTCTCGTAAACAACAATCTGTCAAAACTTGTCTTCACATTGCGGAAATGTATAATTATACTCCTCGCTTGGAGCTGATGTCTTCGAACTATATAGATCCATATACTCTACTTTCGGAGCACATAGTAAGAAAAATACCAGAAAAAATATGATGACGTATAGGAAAGCTATGTTCTATTGTAGTCATTCCATGAATGTTATCAGACGAAGTAATTTACGCAGAAAACTTACATCTTTCAAATTCTTATCATAAATCTTCTATGAAGAAATTTTATCTTACAATTGAAATAAACTTGTATTGACGCAAAATTATATTTCTAGTTTTATAATAAAATTGGCGAGTACAGAAATTCAAAAAAAAAAGTTGGGTGCCGTGAAATATGAAAAAAATAGTCTTGTTCAAAATGGGACGTACGGTCAGCCAAGTCATTAAATTTACGTACATAAAAATAATACTATATACTATAGTGTGCAGTCCTGTAGCCTACATTAGAGACCAAAGTATTTTAATGAGCATTTAACTGCAGAATGAGGACTATCAATGGGTTTAGTGTTGGGCTGACAAGTCTCGTGAAAAATATATCAAGATAAGTCTTCATATATTGTATGCTGTAGTTCATCGTTTATTTGACAAACGCCAAAACTAGAACAATCGAAATCATTTAAATTGGCGATTTCCAAAAGTATTCTGCTCGCTGCCTCGTTTTTAAAAATGTCTATTCAACGACTATCATAAAATTCTACATTATCAATCACAAGTACATAGTTGAATACATACAAATGGATCAATATAATAATTTTACTGCACTATAAAATAAATAATATATATTCTGATAATAAGAATATATAGACTGATATTTTCTCCAAGATGACAGAGCACGATTGAAAATAAAGTGTGCAGAAATCACAAAATCATACGCAGTATTGGAAGATCAATGGACAAACTTACAAACGTGTGAGGTTAGATCAAGGATGAATAGTCAAGGAAGCGGAAGATCTAAGAATCTGATAATATTAATGACATGATTAAATCTTATAATTCAATGGATAATTTCGGTAAGCGAAACGCTGATAAAATACAACATGGCAGTGAGATATTAATTTTAACACGAATTTAAGTCTGACAAAGAAAAAACAAATATAAATTCATACGCACGTGTTAATGACAGTGGTATAAAAAGCAAAATACGAGCACATTTTAGTAGTTAAAAATAATGTGTTAAAATATAAATTAATTCGATATTTTAAATAAATAAAAAACACATTAATTCGATTAATTTGTAGACGAGGCTCATTTATTGTTGAATTAAGTCAACATTACTTCATTTTCTAATCACATTAACAGCTTTTTGTCGCGATGTAGGCTGATGTATGAGTGAGTGTGTTGGCAGCCGCGGGGTTAAATTAAATGAACGTGTTACGACGTAACGCGGTCGACCTTGTGGTAGGTGACGGGCAAGGTCTCGCCCCGTGGCTAACGACAGCTCGCGTCTTCTTTCGTTTTGTTTATTCTACCCAAACTACTCCATTTTAATACGTCATGTATTTAAAACCTGAAGTACGCGTGCTGTTAGGTTTTTTATTTTCTTCAAAGTACCCCACATAAATATATACTAACTTTATTACACGGGTTTATCTGTGGTAGATTGGAACTCTTTCTTTATTCAAATTAATTTTATTCATCATGTTACTACAAACTTATTTCAATACTTAGTAGTATGTACGATATTTTAATCTCTTGTTGATAATGGGTAGTTGAAAGTAATATAATTGACATAAAACGTAAAAACTTCTCTACTGTTCACTGTTTGGGAGGAGTTCTTGTAACATACAGACACACGCGTATTTTCTATTTTGTAATATATATTTATATATCCATAATATGTATGGTATTGTCGCCTCGATATCGTAGATGTTAGCGCGCGGGTTCGACAATCAATACTCTTAAAAAATAATCTGTAAAGACATATCTTCACATTAGTAAGATCCATATACTCCTTCCATTTTCGAAGCGGATATATAGCATGTTGCATGAGAGCCTGTTTTATTTACATGCATGACGACGACGTCGCTCCGCTCTTCAGCAAGCTGCGTTATACACCCATGTGTATGTGATGAGCGTCCACATAACACGCAACACGCTCCGCTTTTGAACTGGCCAATACGCCAGAGCGTGGCATGTGTGGAGCGGAGCGAGTGGTGTTTTACGTTGGTGTCCTGTATTCCATGCGGGATACCATCGCTATTCTGCTTATACGTAGTTTACCTTTTAACCGTTGCTTCTATTTGTGACGATTATCCACGTGAGACAGCACGTGTATGCTCCGATATAGACCGCGCTTTGAACCTGTCTGAATACTATTCTGTGTATTTATTAGTCCTCTAGGAATGCTTTTGATGTTATGTGTCTGTCAAGTACGTTGGGATTAGAAGATTTATGGAGTGATTATTTTGTTATTGTCTGCCCTGTTTATTTCCACTTCAGGTTTCCAAACAATACACCTACTTTAATTTGTATATCAAGTGACGACAGTCTATTTTTTTCATAAATATGTATGCACATATTCTGACGTAACTGTACAATTATGTGCTAACTATATAATTATATACTAACATAAAAATCACAAATAAAGGTAAAATCTGAGTCGTATCATATGAGAATGTAAAATTTAAAAAATAGTTTTGAATTTAACGTCAACCGTAATCAAGCACCGTTAGCGAATGTTAATAATTATTAATGAATCATTTATCACCATTTAAACACGCGTGCGTAGCTAGCTTTAAAGGTTTATTATCAATAAAATCATTCAGAAACAAAGTCCTTGAGTTGTATATGCTATTTATACCGATCTATAAGCTTATATGTATATACTTTTCATTCTATTATGTAGTTGGAAAATAAATTATCTCGTTCTTTATTCGCGGAAAATCGATTTTTATTTAAATAACGATTGCGAATTTAATGAATCATAAGCGATTAGTAATTTGATTGCCTTAAATGGCCATATCCAACGTCAGTACGAGTAAACATGGTAAACATTCTGTATTATACATACATATTTGCACTCGTCTTATTATGTAGTTTTTTAGATAATTTACCAAACGTTTTTTCTTGGAGAAGAGAATAACAAATACTCCACATCTTATAAAACAGTTGAATTTGCATATATTGGAGTACGAAAACAGCGAAAGAAACTACAAATCTTTTGTTTACTAAAAGAGTGTTTATTTATATAATATTATTTGCAGTCACAATGAATTAATATATTTTTAGAGTTACCATGTATTAGTTATATAATCCAATTAGCAAGAGTTGATAAGTTTTATGGAACCAAATTTAACAATATGTCAACCGATATAATTTTGAGTAAATCTTAATAATTTCTAGAACAATTGATAGAACTAGTGACAATTTTTATTTTTTATTTAGATGAATATTTTAAAATTACTTTTAGTAAAAAAAAAATGTGTTGCTGAATAATTTTAATTATTTCTTTAATAATGAAAGAATGTTTAGTTGAAAACTGTACGAGTTCATAATGTGTCAAACATATTATAATATAATGACTCATCATATGTTGTAATACAGTGATTCAAAATAAATACATTATTGCTACTCCATGTGATTGGAGATTCGTCTATGTCATCTGCGAAAGTATAGCCTATGGATCTACACAGCCTGGAGACATCCGCTCCGAAAGTATTTGGATTTCTGCAATGTGGAGACACATCTTGACAGATTTTTTTTCACGAGAAAATCAACCCAATGCCTACAATCCTGCATTTTCGAATAAAAATCATCAATCAAATTAAAATTCCAACATATATGAAAATCGAATTTCCATTCCCGGATTACGAGACACGCACGCTAATCTCTACACTACCAGGGAGACACTCGTTTGAAGATGGATATATTTATCTTTATTTGTGAAATATAAGCACTCTTTTTTATTGCAATGTAGCGAAATTCTTGGCACGATATGAAATATTTTGTTATACTGCAATTTCTCAAAAATGGCTGTGAGTATTGTCACCTAAAATATCAAGGAAATTATCCATGAACGTTCGTTAGATTCAACAAAAGAGATTCACTTGTATTATTATAATAGTAATAACAATGAGCATTTTTAGAAAGAAATTATTTTTATTATTTTTAGTTTTGACAACCCTGAAATTCTACGCATATCAAATTATTACATGTCATATTTCTTATACAATTGAGTCACGTTGGAACTATAAAACTGATATAATAATTAAACACGATATGAAAAAGTGATTCGATCGAAATTTATACGGTTCTTTACTTCTACTGCGATACGTCCTAGTGCTGAAAAACTGCTATTACGCTCTAGCCGTGTGCCAAAAATAGTGGCCGCTCGTTGAATAAATTTCACGGTCAAGCTTCGAAGGCCGAATTAAATTCTCCATAGGCCAACCGCACACTCCGTTATGTTATGTCATTCATATTATAGCATGTCCGGGAATTTGCGGTATGGTGTGATTGTGGGCGACGTCTGATATAGTAATTAACAATGCGACATGGTTAGCCCATAACGTTAAATTTTTATGCTGTCGTGAGATAAAATTCCAAAAATCCCTCCTAAGCACTGTAAAATACACATTTCGTCACAATTTTTTTTTTTTTAAAACCATGTTCCCTCCCAACTTGGAACATATGGATCTACACAGTGTGGAGTATCCACTTCGAAAGAGGAGTATATTGATCTCCGTAATGTGAAGACGTCTTGAAAGATTATTTTTCACGAGAATTGTTTGT